>JAKYLM010000088.1:12500-15000 GCA_023634145.1 Thymallus thymallus | reverse complement strand
TGGACAAATTCATAATGTTTGATACCGAGGGGCGAACTGTACCTTCTGCTGGAGGATCTAAGGAAGGAGCTGGGACAGGAAGGGAGAGGGAGAGGGAGAGGGGAGAGGGTTGGGGAGAGGTCAAAGCGGTGTTGCTAGGTTGGTCCAAGATGTGGCTAGAAACTATTCTAAATTTAGTTGATCACACCAATTCTTAAAAATGATGTCTGCTGTGGTTGTTGTCCAGTGTATCAGGTCTGTTGTTGTGTGGAATGTGTCGTGTGGTATCTCAAAGAGAAATGGGCTATGTGTGGTGATGTAACCGTTAATGACTTTTAGGTTCCGTTTCTGGTCTGGTGAAAGGAGTTGTGAGTGGTTGATGATGGGGATGTAGATCATTGCGTTAGGGAAAGTGACTCTGGCTTCCCTAAGCATTGATGCAATCTGTTTGGTTGAGGTTTTGTATGGGTCATTATCCATGTTGTTTATGCCCACCGAGAGAACCACTATGCTGGGGTCTACCTGGACCGCTGTTTTCTCCAGGACCTTTATAAAATGGTAGAAAGTTGCCCCTGGGTAGCTGTCAATTTGTATGTTTGGGTTGTGAAATGGAGGAATTCTGTTCACATTAGAGTCTCCCAACACCAGTATTGGTTTGTTTGCTTTAAAATTCCAGTCCGCCACCTTGCTTTTGGGTCTAGCTTTATGATAAGACGGTTTCTGTAGGGTTACTAGGGGTGGGGGTTGGTGCTGTGATTGTTGCTGGGTCTCGGGCTGGGGTTTGGGCTGGGGTGGCTGTGTTGAGGCGTCAGTTCTATAGGGGTCTATGACTGGCAGTGACTTGGTGTCTTTTTGGGAGGGCTCAGATTGGGTGTTTTTGGGGTGTTGCCCATTGTTTGGCCCATCAATCGTCATTTGCCCCTGGAGCTGCCCATTCATAGTGTGACCCCCTGAGCTGGCGCCTCCTGTTGGTGAGAGAGATAGAGGTGAAATCCTTTCCAAGTTTTTCACTGCCACATTACTATATTTATTTATCATGGTAGTAGGAGTGCTAACCAGAGGGCTGGGGAGTATTGCTGTAACACCAAGGGTTTCTGGCTGGCTGCAGGCCCTATGGTGGAACTCAACTGGGGTCTGAATTGAATTAAAGGAGTTCATGATTGGGAGTTCGGGGTTGGAGTCTATGGTGGGTGATGGGGGACCAATAATGCTAGGAATACTGTACTCCTGGGTGGTCAATGGGTTATTTGATCTCTGTGGGTTGTGAGGGGAAGTGGAGGTAGAGGTCCTCATGATGTCCTCTCCTTTTGACTTGGGAGAGGAAGGGGGAATGGGTACCGTGTTGTTCTTAGAGTGGGGCGGAGAGTTGGTTGTAGCAATGTTGCTAACATCTATCTGTGTCTGGGAAAGAGAAATGGGGGACGAGGGGGTTGAGGTACGGACCCCATTCTCAGCGGAAAATTGTCCCTGAGTAGGAGGATGCTTATTGGTAGACTTCTCGGTGGAAGAATACTGAGATAGGGTCGGGCGTGGCCCCAATGAGACTGGTCGTTTGTATTGGGCCTGGGGCTTGGCTAGAAGAGGGAGTTTGGGTAAAGGAGGGAACTCCTCCACTGAGGACGAAAAGGGAGTTGGCGCTGAGGTGGTTGGCAAGGAAATCAACTGTGGTGGGACCTGGGCTTTAGCCGGGGCTATATGCCAGGGGTTCTGTCGTGGGGCCAGTCGACCAGGAGTCAGTGTAGTTATTGGCTGCGGAGAGGAGGCTGATAATGAGGGGAAGAGGGGCTCTGTTGTGTGGCCAGAGAGGGTTGCCCTAAGGGGTTGTCTGTGGTGAGTTTCTAGAGAGGTGTTCAGCATTGTTTCAACTGTAGTTATGGTGGTGTGTGTGAGTTTATGTGTGTATCTCTTCTGGGCCCAGCCCATAGCTATGTATAGTGCAAGAGCGTTGAATGTGTTAGATTGTTGCGTGAGTGATTGGATAATTGTCTGGTAGTGTGTCTGTAGTATGTTCATGTTATTGGTCATCCATTGCTGTGTGTTGGCTAATACTTGGGCTGCAGTGTGGTCTGTTGGTGAAGATGGCTTGATAAAATTGGTGAGTTTGTTCACCTGTCTCATCATACCACTAGGGAACCTTTGGCATGAGATGGCTTTATCAATAATTTCTTTGTGGTGAATTGCCTGTATCAACTTGAAATACAGTTTTGACGTTTGCCTTGTAGCTTCATCAGGGGGTTGGTTTAGGCGTGGCTGTCTGCTAGGAGGGGGGTTTGGGACTCTATTAGTAGGGGGGTGTAAGGCTCCGTTAATGAGGGGTTGTCTGGCTCTATTGCTATGTTGCTGCGTTACTATACTCATAAGGGACTGCATGGCTACCTATAACTGTTGGGGTGGGTGTCTCTCACTGGTAGGGACAGAACAGCGTTCACCAACCGGGTGGGTGTATGTTTTAATTGCAAGATGTGAATTTCTGAGCAGTACGAGACGATGTACTGCTCAGTGTGGGTTCTCACCGCCTTGT
>JAKYLM010000088.1:0-5000 GCA_023634145.1 Thymallus thymallus | reverse complement strand
TAGGGTTAGGGTTAGGGTTAGGGTTAGGGTTAGGGTTAGGGTTAGGGTTAGGGTTAGGGTTAGGGTTAGGGTTAGGGTTAGGGTTAGGGTTAGGGTTAGGGTTAGGGTTAGGGTTAGGGTTAGGGTTAGGGTTAGGGTTAGGGTTAGGGTTAGGGTTAGGGTTAGGGTTAGGGTTAGGGTTAGGGTTAGGGTTAGGGTTAGGGTTAGGGTTAGGGTTAGGGTTAGGGTTAGGGTTAGGGTTAGGGTTAGGGTTAGGGTTAGGGTTAGGGTTAGGGTTAGGGTTAGGGTTAGGGTTAGGGTTAGGGTTAGGGTTAGGGTTAGGGTTAGGGTTAGGGTTAGGGTTAGGGTTAGGGTTAGGGTTAGGGTTAGGGTTAGGGTTAGGGTTAGGGTTAGGGTTAGGGTTAGGGTTAGGGTTAGGGTTAGGGTTAGGGTTAGGGTTAGGGTTAGGGTTAGGGTTAGGGTTAGGGTTAGGGTTAGGGTTAGGGTTAGGGTTAGGGTTAGGGTTAGGGTTAGGGTTAGGGTTAGGGTTAGGGTTAGGGTTAGGGTTAGGGTTAGGGTTAGGGTTAGGGTTAGGGTTAGGGTTAGGGTTAGGGTTAGGGTTAGGGTTAGGGTTAGGGTTAGGGTTAGGGTTAGGGTTAGGGTTAGGGTTAGGGTTAGGGTTAGGGTTAGGGTTAGGGTTAGGGTTAGGGTTAGGGTTAGGGTTAGGGTTAGGGTTAGGGTTAGGGTTAGGGTTAGGGTTAGGGTTAGGGTTAGGGTTAGGGTTAGGGTTAGGGTTAGGGTTAGGGTTAGGGTTAGGGTTAGGGTTAGGGTTAGGGTTAGGGTTAGGGTTAGGGTTAGGGTTAGGGTTAGGGTTAGGGTTAGGGTTAGGGTTAGGGTTAGGGTTAGGGTTAGGGTTAGGGTTAGGGTTAGGGTTAGGGTTAGGGTTAGGGTTAGGGTTAGGGTTAGGGTTAGGGTTAGGGTTAGGGTTAGGGTTAGGGTTAGGGTTAGGGTTAGGGTTAGGGTTAGGGTTAGGGTTAGGGTTAGGGTTAGGGTTAGGGTTAGGGTTAGGGTTAGGGTTAGGGTTAGGGTTAGGGTTAGGGTTAGGGTTAGGGTTAGGGTTAGGGTTAGGGTTAGGGTTAGGGTTAGGGTTAGGGTTAGGGTTAGGGTTAGGGTTAGGGTTAGGGTTAGGGTTAGGGTTAGGGTTAGGGTTAGGGTTAGGGTTAGGGTTAGGGTTAGGGTTAGGGTTAGGGTTAGGGTTAGGGTTAGGGTTAGGGTTAGGGTTAGGGTTAGGGTTAGGGTTAGGGTTAGGGTTAGGGTTAGGGTTAGGGTTAGGGTTAGGGTTAGGGTTAGGGTTAGGGTTAGGGTTAGGGTTAGGGTTAGGGTTAGGGTTAGGGTTAGGGTTAGGGTTAGGGTTAGGGTTAGGGTTAGGGTTAGGGTTAGGGTTAGGGTTAGGGTTAGGGTTAGGGTTAGGGTTAGGGTTAGGGTTAGGGTTAGGGTTAGGGTTAGGGTTAGGGTTAGGGTTAGGGTTAGGGTTAGGGTTAGGGTTAGGGTTAGGGTTAGGGTTAGGGTTAGGGTTAGGGTTAGGGTTAGGGTTAGGGTTAGGGTTAGGGTTAGGGTTAGGGTTAGGGTTAGGGTTAGGGTTAGGGTTAGGGTTAGGGTTAGGGTTAGGGTTAGGGTTAGGGTTAGGGTTAGGGTTAGGGTTAGGGTTAGGGTTAGGGTTAGGGTTAGGGTTAGGGTTAGGGTTAGGGTTAGGGTTAGGGTTAGGGTTAGGGTTAGGGTTAGGGTTAGGGTTAGGGTTAGGGTTAGGGTTAGGGTTAGGGTTAGGGTTAGGGTTAGGGTTAGGGTTAGGGTTAGGGTTAGGGTTAGGGTTAGGGTTAGGGTTAGGGTTAGGGTTAGGGTTAGGGTTAGGGTTAGGGTTAGGGTTAGGGTTAGGGTTAGGGTTAGGGTTAGGGTTAGGGTTAGGGTTAGGGTTAGGGTTAGGGTTAGGGTTAGGGTTAGGGTTAGGGTTAGGGTTAGGGTTAGGGTTAGGGTTAGGGTTAGGGTTAGGGTTAGGGTTAGGGTTAGGGTTAGGGTTAGGGTTAGGGTTAGGGTTAGGGTTAGGGTTAGGGTTAGGGTTAGGGTTAGGGTTAGGGTTAGGGTTAGGGTTAGGGTTAGGGTTAGGGTTAGGGTTAGGGTTAGGGTTAGGGTTAGGGTTAGGGTTAGGGTTAGGGTTAGGGTTAGGGTTAGGGTTAGGGTTAGGGTTAGGGTTAGGGTTAGGGTTAGGGTTAGGGTTAGGGTTAGGGTTAGGGTTAGGGTTAGGGTTAGGGTTAGGGTTAGGGTTAGGGTTAGGGTTAGGGTTAGGGTTAGGGTTAGGGTTAGGGTTAGGGTTAGGGTTAGGGTTAGGGTTAGGGTTAGGGTTAGGGTTAGGGTTAGGGTTAGGGTTAGGGTTAGGGTTAGGGTTAGGGTTAGGGTTAGGGTTAGGGTTAGGGTTAGGGTTAGGGTTAGGGTTAGGGTTAGGGTTAGGGTTAGGGTTAGGGTTAGGGTTAGGGTTAGGGTTAGGGTTAGGGTTAGGGTTAGGGTTAGGGTTAGGGTTAGGGTTAGGGTTAGGGTTAGGGTTAGGGTTAGGGTTAGGGTTAGGGTTAGGGTTAGGGTTAGGGTTAGGGTTAGGGTTAGGGTTAGGGTTAGGGTTAGGGTTAGGGTTAGGGTTAGGGTTAGGGTTAGGGTTAGGGTTAGGGTTAGGGTTAGGGTTAGGGTTAGGGTTAGGGTTAGGGTTAGGGTTAGGGTTAGGGTTAGGGTTAGGGTTAGGGTTAGGGTTAGGGTTAGGGTTAGGGTTAGGGTTAGGGTTAGGGTTAGGGTTAGGGTTAGGGTTAGGGTTAGGGTTAGGGTTAGGGTTAGGGTTAGGGTTAGGGTTAGGGTTAGGGTTAGGGTTAGGGTTAGGGTTAGGGTTAGGGTTAGGGTTAGGGTTAGGGTTAGGGTTAGGGTTAGGGTTAGGGTTAGGGTTAGGGTTAGGGTTAGGGTTAGGGTTAGGGTTAGGGTTAGGGTTAGGGTTAGGGTTAGGGTTAGGGTTAGGGTTAGGGTTAGGGTTAGGGTTAGGGTTAGGGTTAGGGTTAGGGTTAGGGTTAGGGTTAGGGTTAGGGTTAGGGTTAGGGTTAGGGTTAGGGTTAGGGTTAGGGTTAGGGTTAGGGTTAGGGTTAGGGTTAGGGTTAGGGTTAGGGTTAGGGTTAGGGTTAGGGTTAGGGTTAGGGTTAGGGTTAGGGTTAGGGTTAGGGTTAGGGTTAGGGTTAGGGTTAGGGTTAGGGTTAGGGTTAGGGTTAGGGTTAGGGTTAGGGTTAGGGTTAGGGTTAGGGTTAGGGTTAGGGTTAGGGTTAGGGTTAGGGTTAGGGTTAGGGTTAGGGTTAGGGTTAGGGTTAGGGTTAGGGTTAGGGTTAGGGTTAGGGTTAGGGTTAGGGTTAGGGTTAGGGTTAGGGTTAGGGTTAGGGTTAGGGTTAGGGTTAGGGTTAGGGTTAGGGTTAGGGTTAGGGTTAGGGTTAGGGTTAGGGTTAGGGTTAGGGTTAGGGTTAGGGTTAGGGTTAGGGTTAGGGTTAGGGTTAGGGTTAGGGTTAGGGTTAGGGTTAGGGTTAGGGTTAGGGTTAGGGTTAGGGTTAGGGTTAGGGTTAGGGTTAGGGTTAGGGTTAGGGTTAGGGTTAGGGTTAGGGTTAGGGTTAGGGTTAGGGTTAGGGTTAGGGTTAGGGTTAGGGTTAGGGTTAGGGTTAGGGTTAGGGTTAGGGTTAGGGTTAGGGTTAGGGTTAGGGTTAGGGTTAGGGTTAGGGTTAGGGTTAGGGTTAGGGTTAGGGTTAGGGTTAGGGTTAGGGTTAGGGTTAGGGTTAGGGTTAGGGTTAGGGTTAGGGTTAGGGTTAGGGTTAGGGTTAGGGTTAGGGTTAGGGTTAGGGTTAGGGTTAGGGTTAGGGTTAGGGTTAGGGTTAGGGTTAGGGTTAGGGTTAGGGTTAGGGTTAGGGTTAGGGTTAGGGTTAGGGTTAGGGTTAGGGTTAGGGTTAGGGTTAGGGTTAGGGTTAGGGTTAGGGTTAGGGTTAGGGTTAGGGTTAGGGTTAGGGTTAGGGTTAGGGTTAGGGTTAGGGTTAGGGTTAGGGTTAGGGTTAGGGTTAGGGTTAGGGTTAGGGTTAGGGTTAGGGTTAGGGTTAGGGTTAGGGTTAGGGTTAGGGTTAGGGTTAGGGTTAGGGTTAGGGTTAGGGTTAGGGTTAGGGTTAGGGTTAGGGTTAGGGTTAGGGTTAGGGTTAGGGTTAGGGTTAGGGTTAGGGTTAGGGTTAGGGTTAGGGTTAGGGTTAGGGTTAGGGTTAGGGTTAGGGTTAGGGTTAGGGTTAGGGTTAGGGTTAGGGTTAGGGTTAGGGTTAGGGTTAGGGTTAGGGTTAGGGTTAGGGTTAGGGTTAGGGTTAGGGTTAGGGTTAGGGTTAGGGTTAGGGTTAGGGTTAGGGTTAGGGTTAGGGTTAGGGTTAGGGTTAGGGTTAGGGTTAGGGTTAGGGTTAGGGTTAGGGTTAGGGTTAGGGTTAGGGTTAGGGTTAGGGTTAGGGTTAGGGTTAGGGTTAGGGTTAGGGTTAGGGTTAGGGTTAGGGTTAGGGTTAGGGTTAGGGTTAGGGTTAGGGTTAGGGTTAGGGTTAGGGTTAGGGTTAGGGTTAGGGTTAGGGTTAGGGTTAGGGTTAGGGTTAGGGTTAGGGTTAGGGTTAGGGTTAGGGTTAGGGTTAGGGTTAGGGTTAGGGTTAGGGTTAGGGTTAGGGTTAGGGTTAGGGTTAGGGTTAGGGTTAGGGTTAGGGTTAGGGTTAGGGTTAGGGTTAGGGTTAGGGTTAGGGTTAGGGTTAGGGTTAGGGTTAGGGTTAGGGTTAGGGTTAGGGTTAGGGTTAGGGTTAGGGTTAGGGTTAGGGTTAGGGTTAGGGTTAGGGTTAGGGTTAGGGTTAGGGTTAGGGTTAGGGTTAGGGTTAGGGTTAGGGTTAGGGTTAGGGTTAGGGTTAGGGTTAGGGTTAGGGTTAGGGTTAGGGTTAGGGTTAGGGTTA
>JAKYLM010000087.1:400000-428133 GCA_023634145.1 Thymallus thymallus | reverse complement strand
AAAACAACAAACAAGGAGAGAACGCAATCATGAACTATGCAACATGAACAAACAATAACCAATACACAGGTAGGAAACTCAACTTATATAGGATCCCAGTTAGAGACAACGCAGGGCAGCTGCCTCTAATTGGGGGACCATAGATCCGTCTAGACAACCCTACTGTCAAGCCCTGACAGTAACCTCCAGACACCATAAAGATGCCTAGAGATCTTACTCTAGTCAGGACCTGACAGTACCCCCCCACGCCGGCGTCGATGCAGTGGCACCCAGTCCGGCAGGAAGTGGCACCGGGTTAGGCGGAGGCTCCGGCCCCGGTGCAGGACGTGGCCCCAGGTCCAGCGGCATCTCCGGCCCGGAACAGGACTGAGCACCGGAGCAGGGAGAGGATCCACCCCCAGAGCAGGACAGAGCACCGGGTCGGGAGGCTCTGCCCCCGGAGCAGGACTGGGCACCGGGTCAGGTGGAGGCTCTGCCCCCGGAACAGGTCTGGGCACCAGAGCAGGGAGAGGCTCCGCCCCCAGATCAGGACAGGGCGCCGGAGCAGGGAGAAGCTCTGCATAGATCCGTCTAGACAACCCTACTGTGAAGCCCTGACAGTAACCTCCAGACACCATAAAGATGCCTAGAGATCTTACTCTAGTCAGGACCTGAAATGAGGTCTGGGGTCCGACCAAGAATTCACAAAAAGGGACAAACACCAAATTGAGACTCTGCATGCAGAATTCTGCAAAATCCTCTGTGTACAACGTAAAACACACCAAATAATGCATGCAGAGCAGAATTAGGCCGATACCCACTAATTATCAAAATCCAGAAAAGAGCTGTTAAATTCTACAACCACCTAAAAGGAAGCGATTCCCAAACCTTCCATAACAAAGCCATCACCTACAGAGAGATGAACCTGGAGAAGAGTCCCCTAAGCAAGCTAGTCCTGGGGCTTTGTTCACAAACACAAACAGACCCACAGAGCCCCAGGACAACAACACAATTAGACCCTAACAAATCATGAGAAAACAAAAAGAGAATTACTTGACACATTGGAAAGAATTAACAAGAAAACAGAGCAAACTAGAAGCCCCAGGACAGCAACAATAAGCACGTCCACCTTGCTTTATTGACTTTTAAAAAGCATTCGATTCTATTTGGCATGAAGGGCTATTCTTCCAAATTCTCCAGAGTGGGCTTGGTGGTGTATGACTTAATAACATGTATGTACACAGAAAACAAGTGTGCAGAAAAATCTCAAACCAAATAACAACGTTGAGGTGTGAGACAAGGCTGCAGTTTGAGTCGAAACCTATTAAAGATTTATATCAATGAATCAGCAGACATGTTGGACCGTTCTGCAGCCCCAGGACTCACACTATCTGACAACATTCTGCTAAATGCTGATGGTTTGGTTCTTCTATCACCAACCAAAGAAGGTCTTCAACAGAACCTTAACATTCTAGAGCAATAATGCCATAATTCGGCCCCTGGCAGTAAAAACAAAACCAAGATCATGATTTTAGAGAGATTGAAAGAGAGAGAAAAAAAGAGAGAAAGAGAGAGATGTATAATTAGAGAGAGAGAGAGAGGGGAGAGAGAGAGAGAGAGAGAGAGAGAGAGAGAGAGAGAGAGAGAGTGCTGAAATGGTCATTAAGCCAGTGACAGATCTTGCCGTGAAGTGAGACAGGATTACCGTGGTAACGACAGCCTATTACAAAATGGGAATGGTGAGTATTGTTGCCAACAGCGACAGACACATGAGGATAACATATGTTGCTGTGTGTGTGTGTTTGTGTGTGTGTGTGTGTGTGTGTGTGTGAGTGTGTGTGTTTGAGTGTGTGTGTGTTTGAGTGTACTCATTAGTGCTGTGTTGGTGCAGACTAGCTCCAGTTCCAGTAGTTAAATGCCTTTGAACTTTTAATAGAACCCTGAAACCCAACCAGGCCTTAAAACACACAGAGAGAGAGAGAGAGAGAGAGAGAGAGAGAGAGAGAGAGAGAGAGAGAGAGAGAGAGAGAGAGAGAGAGAGAGAGACACCACAGTCTGATACTGGAGAGAGAGAGAGAGAGAGAGAGAGAGAGAGAGAGACCCAACCAGGCCTTAAAACACAGAGAGAGATTTAACTAGGGCTTAAAACAGAGAGAGGGAGATCTAGGGAAAGAAGGAATACTAGTCAGTTGTACAACTGAATGCATTCAACTGAGATGTGTCTAACCAGGTTTAAGAGGATTTGGTTGGGTCTAATTGTGGGCTCTGTGAGGAGGAAAGGAGAGGGAGAGATAACTGTATCTTGATAGAGAGACAGAGGGATGGCATCAGAAAATACCATGACTACTACAGACAGTACAGAATTATTTTACACACACAGAGAGAGAGAGAGAGAGAGCTCACACCTGTCTCTCTGTCACCAGCCTACCCCCCAGTCTCCTGCACCAGGCAGATAACCCCTCTTCCTCTCCTCTCCTCTCCCTCTTCCTCTTCCTTTCACTCTTCCTCTTCTCTTCCCTCTTCTTCCTCTCCCTCTTCCTTGCCTCTCTCTCTCCTCCCCTGGGGCGAAGATTTACAGGACAATGACCCCAAGCATACAGCCAAAGCAACACTGGAATGGCTTCGAAACAAGAATGTGAAAGTCCTTGAGTAGCGCAGCCAAAGCCCAGAATTGAATCACATTTAAAATATGTGGAAAGACTTGAAGATTACTGATCACTACCGCTCCCTATCTAACTTAACAAAGCTTAAGAATGGGAGAAAATACCCAAATCCACATGAGCAAAGCTGATACAGACATACAGACCCAAGATGACTCAACGCTGTAATCACCGCCAAAGGTGCTTTTACAAAGTTTGGACTCAGGGGTGTGAATACGTAAAAGAGATATTTCTGTATTTCATTTTCAATAAACTTGCCTACATTTCTAAAAACATGTTTCCACTTTGTAATTGCGGTAGACAGTAGAATATATATATATATTTAATCAGGCTTTAACACAACAAAATGTGGAATAAGTCAAGGGGTGTTAATACTTTCTGAAGACGCTGTTACACACACACACACACCACACACACCACACACACACACACACACACACACACACACACACACACACACACACACACACACCACACACACACACACACCACACACACACGCACACACGCACACACACTACATAGCCAAAAGTATGTGGACACCTGCTCGTCAAACATCTCATTCCAAAATCATGGGCATTAATATGGAGTTGGTCTCCTCCACTCCTCTGGGAGTCTCTCTGTTGAAACATTTCTGCTTCCATTCAGACACAAGAGCATTGTTTTTATTGAACCTTTATTTAACAAATCCTTATTTACAATGACGGCCATAGTAGTATAGCGCCCCTGGAGCAAGTTAGGGTTAAGTGCCTTGCTCAAGGACATAGACAGGTTTTTCACCTTGTCGGTTCAGGTATTCGAACCAGCGACCTTTTGGTTACTGACCCAACGCTCTAACTGCTAGGCTACCTGCCACCCGCATTAGTGAGCTCAGGCACTATTCAACTGTTAAATATTAGCCACTATCAGTTAAGAACAAATTCTTATTTACAATGACGGCCTAACAAAAGACAAAAGACCTCCTGCAGGGACGGAGGCTGGGATTAAAAATATAAATATAAAACACACATCACGACAAGAGAGACAAAACAACACTACATAAAGAGATACCTGAGACAACAACATAGCAAGGCAGCGACACATGGCAACACAACATGGTAGCAACATAACATGACAACAACATGGTAGCAACACAACATGACAACAACATGGTAGCAACATAACATGGTAGCAACATAACATGACAACAACGTGGTAGCAACACAACATGGTAGCAGCACAACATGGTAGCAACATAACATTACAACAACATGGTAGCAACACAACATGGCAGCAACACAACATGGTGGCAACACAACATGGTAGCAACATAACATTACAACAACATGGTAGCAACACAACATGGTAGAAGCACAAAACATGGTACAAACATTATTGGGCCCAGACAACAGCACAAAGGGCAAGAAGGTAGAGATGACAATACATCACACAAAGCAGCCACAACTGTCAGTAAGAGTGTCCATGATTGAGTCTTTGAATGAAGAGATTGAGATAAAACTGTCCAGTTTGAGTGTTTGTTGCAGCTCGTTCCAGTCGCTAGCTGCAGCGAACTGAAAAGACGAGCGACCCAGGGATGTGTGTGCTTTGGGGACCTTTAACAGAATGTGACTGGCAGAACGGGTGTTGTATGTGGAGGATGAGGGCTGCAGTAGATATCTCAGATAGGGGGGAGTGAGGCCTAAGAGGGTTTTATAAATAAGCATCAACCAGTGGGTCTTGTGACGGGTATACAGAGATGACCAGTTTACAGAGGAGTATAGAGTGCAGTGATGTGTCTTATAAGGAACATTGGTGGCAAATCTGATGGCTGAATGGTAAAGAACACCTAGCCACTCAAGAACACCCTTACCTGCCGATCTACCTCAAGCTCTAAACCCTCAGAGGTAGTAATCACACCTGTGGGGAGAGAGGAGGTGTTCAGAACAAGGTTAAAGGCAGAGAAAGCTTGTTGGACAGTAAGAAAGCTTTGTTGTAGAGTGTTTAACACAAACTCCGGGGAGGGGCCAGCTGAGTATAAGACTGTATCATCTGCATATAAATGGATGAGAGCTTCCTGCTGCCTGAGCTATGTTGTTTATGTAAATTGAGAAGAGCGTGGGGCCTAGGATTGAGCCTTGGGGTACTCCCTTGGTGACAGGCAGTGGCTGAGACAGTAGATTTTCTGACTTTATACACTGAACTCTTTGAGAGAGGTAGTTAGCAAACCAGACCAAAGACCCCTGAGACACCAATTCTCCTTAGCCGGCCCACAAGAATGGAATGGTCTACCGTATCAAAAACTTTGGTCAAGTCAAAATAAATAGCAGCACAACATTGTTTAGAATCAAGGGCAGTGGTGACATCATTGAGGACCTTTAAGGTTGCAGTGACACATCCATAACCTGAGTGGAAACCAGATTGCATACTAGAGAGAATACTATAGACATCAAGAAGTTGATTATTGACAAGACCCAGGGACTGAACCTGTTTTTAATTATCATTTTCTTTATGGGGAAGTGTTTATTAACAATACCACTGAAAATATAAAAAAAGAAGGTCCAAGGGTCTTCGACAGAGGGGATCAAGCTGATTCTATTCCATTTTACAGAAGCCAGTTCATGAAGGAAGGCTTGCTTTTAAGTTTTCTACCAAGCGTCTATGACAAATCAGGACAGGTCGTTTCACTGAGCAGCCGTTACGAACACAGGCTGTAAAACAGTGATCACTAAGGTCATTACAGAAAACCTCAGACTGATACCTCTCAGGATTATTTGTGAGGATAACATCGAGGAGAGTAGCCTTTTCTGGGTGTTTGGAGTCATACCTTGTGGGATTGCTAATAATCTGAGAAAGATTTAGGGAGTCCCATTGCTTTAGGACTTGGTCAGGTGGTTTAAGCATGTCCCAGTTTAGGTCACCTAGCAGGACAAATTCAGACTTAGTGTAAGGGGCCAGGAGAGAGCTTAGGGCAGGTAGGGTACAGGCCGGTGCTGATGGTGGACGATAACACCCAGCTACAGTCAACTAAGAGCAATTTGAAAGTTTAATGCTTAAAACCAGAAAATCAAATTGTTTGGGGACTGACTTGGTGGAGACAACCGAGCACTGAGGGGGATCTTGGGTAAAGATTTCCACTCCCCCACCTTTGGAAGATCTGTCTGCCAAAAAAGGTTATAACCAGAAAGGTTAACATCAATATTCAAAACACTCTTCCACAACCACATCTCAGTAATGACCAACACATCTGGATTAGAGATGTGAACCCACACTTTCAATTGATCCATTTTAGGTAATAAGCTTCTAGTGTTAACGTGCAGAAAAGCCAGGCTTTTACGAGAGCAGAAATCAGTGAAGCAGATATCAGAGCACAAGTCAGAATTGGGGCTAGCAACAGTAGCAACAGTAGATGGGCCAGGGTACATGTACATTACCAGATATCATCAACAGTAACAAACATAGTCTGTTCCACGGTTGGGTAAATAAGAAAGTCCATAGTCAACAAAGCATGCAGGAGACATGGGGCGAATAGCAAAATGCACAAGAAAAATATATATACACATAAGGACTTGGGGCGACGTTGTAAGTTCAGAGTCACTTGCTCCAACAATGCCTGTGTGCTGGAGGCGAACGAAAGCTTGGGAGAAGCTTTTATTTCTGGAGGCAGATCTTTTGTAGAAAATGGCAGTGGATGGTCTCTGAACAGCTTCAAATGCCTCTGGATTTGAGTTGGATAGCCTGTGAGACTCCTGCAACTTGTTGGGCTTCGACACCTCTCACTTCACACCTCAGTGCTAATTGAAGTTGTATCTGGTCTGTCTCAGTTCCAGGTTCTCAGGTCTTTGTTTGCCAGAGCACCCTCTGTATAGCTTGGAGTGAAGGTTAGGGTAGCATCCTGTATACATTACGTCCAACTCCAAATCTATCTTTTTGTAAAAAACATGTTGAAAAATGTGAGAGTTCACATGCAGCTGTGTCTCTCTAAGCAGAGGAGAGGCACCATAACCCTAAATAATCTACAAAATCAGAGTCCCATACAGCGACGCACAACTGGCCCAGCATCGCCCGGGTTAGGGAAGGCCGTCATTGTAAATAAGAATTTGTTCTTAACTGACTTGCCTAGTTAAATAAAGGTTAAATAAATAAAAAATTATACAAATTTAAACCTACCAATTTTCAGTCTTTCTGTCATTGATTCCTTGTATTCTCTCTATATAAGCCAGACTACGGTTTGCAACTGCACATGGGGACAAAGATCGTACTTTTTGGAGAAATGTCCTCTGGTCTGATGAAACAAAAATAGAACTGTTTGGCCATAATGACCATCGTTATGTTTGGAGGAAAAAGGGGGAGGCTTGCAAGCCGAAGAACACCATCCCAACCGTGAAGCACGGGGGTGGCAGCATCATGTTGTGGGGGTGCTTTGCTGCAGGAGGGACTGGTGCACTTCACAAAATAGATGGTATCATGAGGAAGGAAAATGATGTGGATATATTGAAGCAACATCTCAAGACATCAGTCAGGAAGTTAAAGCTTGGTCGCAAATGGGTCTTCCAAATGAACAATGACCCCAAGCATACTTCCAAAGTTGTGGCAAAATGGCTTAAGGACAACAAAGTCAAGGTATTGGAGTGGCCATCACAAAGCCCTGACCTCAACCCTATAGAAGATTTGTGGGCAGAACTGAAAAAGCGTGTGCGAGCAAGGAGGCCTACAAACCTGACTCAGTTACACCAGTTCTGTCAGGAGGAATGGGCCAAAATTCACCCAACTTATTGTGGGAAGCTTGTGGAAGGCTACCTGAAACATTTGACCCAAGATAAACAATTTAAAGTCAATGCTACCAAATACTAATTGAGTGTATGTAAACTTCTGACCCACTGGGAATGTGATGAAAGAAATAAAAGCTGAAATAAATCATTCTCTCTACTATTATTCTGACATTTCACATTATTAAAATAAAGTGGTGATCCTAACTGACCTGAGACAGGGAATTTTTACTAGGATTAAATGTCAGGAATTGTGAAAAACAGAGTTTAAATGTATTTGGCTGAGGTGTATGTAGCTATAGGGATGACCCAGTTAGCTATAGGGATGACCCAGTTAGCTATAGGGATGACCCAGTTAGCTATAGGGATGACCCAGCTAGCTATAGGGATGACCCAGCTAGCTATAGGGATGACCCAGTTAGCTATAGGGATGACCCAGTTAGCTATAGGGATGACCCAGCTAGCTATAGGGATGACCCAGTTAGCTATAGGGATGACCCAGTTAGCTATAGGGATGACCCAGTTAGCTATAGGGATGACCCAGTTAGCTATAGGGATGACCCAGTTAGCTATAGGGATGACCCAGTTAGCTATAGGGATGACCCAGTTAGCTATAGGGATGACCCAGTTAGCTATAGGGATGACCCAGTTAGCTATAGGGATGACCCAGCTAGCTATAGGGATGACCCAGTTAGCTATAGGGATGACCCAGTTAGCTATAGGGATGACCCAGTTAGCTATAGGGATGACCCAGTTAGCTATAGGGATGACCCAGTTAGCTATAGGGATGACCCAGTTAGCTATAGGGATGACCCAGTTAGCTATAGGGATGACCCAGCTAGCTATAGGGATGACCCAGCTAGCTATAGGGATGACCCAGTTAGCTATAGGGATGACCCAGTTAGCTATAGGGATGACCCAGTTAGCTATAGGGATGACCCAGCTAGCTATAGGGATGACCCAGTTAGCTATAGGGATGACCCAGTTAGCTATAGGGATGACCCAGTTAGCTATAGGGATGACCCAGTTAGCTATAGGGATGACCCAGTTAGCTATAGGGATGACCCAGTTAGCTATAGGGATGACCCAGTTAGCTATAGGGATGACCCAGCTAGCTATAGGGATGACCCAGCTAGCTATAGGGATGACCCAGCTAGCTATAGGGATGACCCAGCTAGCTATAGGGATGACCCAGTTAGCTATAGGGATGACCCAGCTAGCTATAGGGATGACCCAGTTAGCTATAGGGATGACCCAGTTAGCTATAGGGATGACCCAGCTAGCTATAGGGATGACCCAGCTAGCTATAGGGATGACCCAGTTAGCTATAGGGATGACCCAGTTAGCTATAGGGATGACCCAGTTAGCTATAGGGATGACCCAGTTAGCTATAGGGATGACCCAGTTAGCTATAGGGATGACCCAGTTAGCTATAGGGATGACCCAGCTAGCTATAGGGATGACCCAGCTAGCTATAGGGATGACCCAGTTAGCTATAGGGATGACCCAGCTAGCTATAGGGATGACCCAGCTAGCTATAGGGATGACCCAGCTAGCTATAGGGATGACCCAGCTAGCTATAGGGATGACCCAGCTAGCTATAGGGATGACCCAGCTAGCTATAGGGATGACCCAGCTAGCTATAGGGATGACCCAGCTAGCTATAGGGATGACCCAGCTAGCTATAGGGATGACCCAGCTAGCTATAGGGATGACCCAGCTAGCTATAGGGATGACCCAGTTAGCTATAGGGATGACCCAGTTAGCTATAGGGATGACCCAGTTAGCTATAGGGATGACCCAGTTAGCTATAGGGATGACCCAGTTAGCTATACTCGGGAGCACACAGGCTACATTAGCTAACTGGTTAGACATGATTACACCATGGACTATTCCTTTCTTTAGACACGTATGTACAACTTGTCATTTATCTACTGACCACTGCATTTAGTAGGAGAGTTAACTAGAGAAACATAGCTAGCTAGCGCAGTGCTAGCGCCAGGCAGTCACGTTAGTCACTATGACCTCATATCAAGCAACACATACCAGACCGTTTGTGGAAAAGATAAAAGAACATTGTTTTTGGAATTATTTTTATGTCCTGACTCATAGTTTATAACAAAGGGAGACCAGGCATGACTTCAACATGAAAAGGAATACATTTATTCAACTAAATAATAACAAACATATAACATAAGCTATGGACATCTGTAGGGTCAGTAGTGTAGGCAGTGTGTGAATGAGGGAGAGGGTGTTGTATGGTGAACAGAGAGCAAAAAACTAAAGGTGTTGGAAGCCAGCCTGCCAGTCAGGGGAGAGAGAGTTACGGCTGATGTGGCCATCCTTTGTAGCCTGGAGGCCAAGCCTGCACAGGCGGCATGAGCTAGATAAATAGATGGCTCTGTATAGCATCTGTGTGATGTCACGCACTCAAGAAAGCTCAACCAATCACCCGATGGGTTCTATGTTGAGGACCATGAATATTCATGTTATTGCGCTTCCTACAGAAGGACATTTTGTGTCAGGGACACACTTCAGCTTTCAGCTGCCTGACTGACCTTAAATGAGCTGAATATCATTACCTGATTTATCAACCAATAAACGGGAAGAGTCCAAATTACAACAAGAGGAAAACAACTATTTACTGTGTTTTCCCATCATATCATCATCAGCATCTGGTTTTAACAGTTGGAATAAAACTTAAAGGTTGCTTTGATGCACACTGTGCGTAAATGAACCGTGTTCTTTTCAAATAAGGTGCCCGTGGAATATGACAGTGTGTGTGGATGAACCAGGCGCCTTCACTCATCAATCGGCATACAGAAAAATGGTTTTTAAATGCAGAACAATAAAAACACATATGATTTACTGCGCCAGGCAAGAAGTAAGGAAGGATCATTATTGGACAATAGGAAAATAAAACACCATCAAATCAATCAAATCAAATGTTATTGGTCACGTACACATATCTAGCAGAAGTTATTGCGGGTGTAGAGAAATGCTTGTGTTTCAGCTCCAACAGTGCAGTAATATCTAACAATACACAACTATACACACATCTAAAAGTAAAAGAATGGAATAAAAGGAGAACCAGAACGGCCATAATGAGAGCTATAGGAGATGGCTGCCTTCACCCCATCTTGCGCAACCATTATCATCAAATTCCCGAGCTGACAAGGTACAAATCTGTCGTTCTGCCCCTGAACAAGGTACAAATCTGTCGTTCTGCCCCTGAACAAGGTACAAATCTGTCTTTCTGCCACAGAACAAGGTACAAATCTGTCGTTCTGCCCCTGAACAAGGTACAAATCTGTCTTTCTGCCACAGAACAAGGTACAAATCTGTTGTTCTGCCCCTGAACAAGGTACAAATCTGTCGTTCTGCCCCTGAACAAGGTACAAATCTGTCGTTCTGCCCCTGAACAAGGTACAAATCTGTCTTTCTGCCACAGAACAAGGTACAAATCTGTTGTTCTGCCCCTGAACAAGGTACAAATCTGTCATTCTGCCCCTGAACAAGGCAGTTAACCCACTGTTCCCCGGGCGTTGAAGACGTGGATAAAAGGCATCCCCCCGCACCTCTCTGATTCAGAGGGGTTAAATGTGGAAGATGCATTCAGTTGTACAACTGACTAGTATCTTTCCCTTTCCTTTCACTTTGAAGTAAAAAATAAAATCTCTCTCGTATAACCCACGCGGTTATGAAAACAGTGCAGCTTGAGGCAACTCTCTCGGTGGGAGCAGCATCAGAGCTTGAGTTTCACAGAGCGGACCGGGAGACCGGAGAAACACGAGACAATAACAACAAAAAGGTTTTCACAGTTTCATATTTGAGGGAAACCAAACAAACGGTGTTGTTTAAATAAATGGACGGTTTGATTTGGACAAAATATCTGACGTTCCCAAAAGGCCACTTTAGCCTATGTGGAAAAGTTTGCCAGATGCTGAAAGCCACAATTATATCATGATAAGTCCAGATAATTACTGTCATGATTATTAGACCATACACTGCTCATTTATGCCAGAACAGCCTAATCCTCTCAGCATGTCACACAATAAAGTGGCCTAGGATTTAACAATTTAAATATATAAAATCAATAGACTAAATATTCAAAATGATTGAAGAACAATAGTAGCGTCTGCATTATCATTTTGTATGTGTTTCATAATAGTAGGCTACAAATATTATCAACGAGGAAATCATGAAACAGGATAAATTTAATCATTGTCTGTAACAAATAATTGATCTATATTTATTTATTTGTCTCACGTTAAATAGATAACCTGACTACTAAATAAACATATGAAATATACACAGAAATGAAAAAATAAATACATTTGAACATTTATTTAGAAATAGAAAAACACAGTCATTCCAGACATAGCCTATGGAAAAATATTAAAATGTTATACTTTATATTAATGTCCCATTATTGATTGTCCATTTTATTTATTGTTTGATTACATTTCGTCTACAAATGTAAAAGAGCTGTTTGAAGATATTTTAGCTTATTTCAAGCGTTCTAAATAAACCTTCAGATCTGTTTTTGTCAAGTTAGGAACTTTACTGATGCAATACGAGGCAGAGGGGAAAAGACCTTACTTTGGTTTACTGGCTACATTCTAAGGCTTCTGGCGCCCCCTACTGACCACATCAATGCACTGGTACCGACTGCTTCTCAATAGAACCGTTTTAGGGCTAAACAACTCAAATAAGGGCTGTTATAATATCAACCACAATCAATACCTGTTCACCTGCAAACACACACACCACAAAGCCCACACACACAGCAGCATCCCCCCCCCACACACACACACACATCACACACTTCTCACTAGGTCTGAGCTGTAACACAGAAGGCTAATATTCTAATAACAGCTTACTTCTAAGGTGGGCGGAGTTGGGTTGCATTGAGCGTTATGATTGGTGTTGATAAGTTACTCTGGTGATGGGAAGTTAAACTGTACCGTTTCCAGCAAAGAATTAGCCTCAGTTTTTACTTTAAATAACACAGCCAATGGTACAATACAGCCAATGGCACAATACAGCCAATGGTACAATACAGCCAATGGTACAATACAGCCAATGGCACAATACAGCCAATGGCACAATACAGCCAATGGCACAATACAGCCAATGGCACAACACAGCCAATGGTACAACACAGCCAATGGCACAATACAGCCAATGGCACAATACAGCCAATGGCACAATGGCACAATACAGCCAATGGCACAATACAGCCAATGGTACAATACAGCCAATGGCACAATACAGCCAATGGCACAATACAGCCAATGGCACAATACAGCCAATGGCACAATACAGCCAATGGCACAATACAGCCAATGGCACAATACAGCCAATGGTACAATACAGCCAATGGCACAATACAGCCAATGGCACAATACAGCCAATGGCACAATACAGCCAATGGCACAATACAGCCAATGCCGCACAGTGCTGCATCTCGCCCGGCTCGTTGCCTCAGCGAGCGTCGTCAGACACTCCCACATAGCTAGCAAGATAGCACTTGTCATTGAAATAGGGCTGGCGAATGGTGAATTTGGCCCAATCCCTGACAACCCCGATACATAAAAGAAAAAGGTGTCTCTGAGAACATCTGAATGACAGAAGCAAAGGAAAAACATTTGACCTTCTATTTCAGACCTAGGTCGTGTGATGACTGTAAAACACCAGGACTACTTGTTGGCAATACGTCACAACGATCTTACCCTGGTAGAGTGGGGAATACTATCGCAAAGAGCAAATATGAACACACTGATTTTGCGGGTTTCAGAGAAAGGACTGTCCCACAGAATTTAATGTTCTAAGCAATGGCTTAAAATGTGGTCTCATATCATAATGTACAGAACTGACATTTTTAGACCAACCAGCTTCCACATTCATGTTTCTAATTATTTACCACGTTATTGACATTTAGTGAAAATTGTTTTGATTACTGATGTATTGTGGAGAATTCTGGCGTCCATCGTTTGTAACGTCACCCAACACCTGGGTTTAGATAGACGCCGAATAAACTCCACGATTTGCGACTAGTGTGGACAGACTGGAGTTCCGACATCCCATTTTATCAAAAACTTCTGATTTCAGCACCCGAATAGCCCACAATGTGTTCATGGCTGCAGACGTGAGTGCTTCGGGGCAGTAGTCATTTAGACAGGTTACCTTGGCGTTACTATGGTGGTCTGCTTGAAACATGTAGGTATTACAGACTTGGTCAGGGAGAGGTTGAAAATGTCAGTGAAGACACTTGCCAGTTGGTCAGAGTACGCGTCCTGGTAATCCGTCTGGCCCTGCTGCCTTGTGAATGTTGAACTGTTTAAAGGTAGGGCATAGCGTCGGAATGCATAGTGGGATTTCTTATAAGCGTCCGGGTTAGAGTCCCGCTCCTTGAAAGCGGCAGCTCTACCTTTTAGCTCAGTGCGGATGTTTCCTGTAATCCATGGCTTCTGGTTGGGGAATGTACGTACGGTCACTGTGGGGACGACGTCATCAATGCACTTATTGATGAAGCCAATGACTGAGGTGGTGTACTCCTCAATGCCATCGGAAGAATCCCGGAACATATTCCAGTCTGCGCCAGCAAAACAATCCTATAGCTTAGCATCTGCGTTATCTGACCACTTCTTTATTTCTCAATTAGTATTTGGTAGCATTGCCATTAAATTGTTTAACGTTTCGGGTAGCCTTCCAACAAGCTTCCCACAATAAGTTGGGTGAATTTTGGTCCATTCCTCCTGACAGAACTGGTGTAACTGAGTCAGGTTTGTAGGCCTCCTTGCTCGCACACGCTTTTTCAGTTCTGCCCACAAATGTTCTATAGGATTGAGGTCAGGGCTTTGTGATGGCCACTCCAATACCTTGACTTTGTTGTCCTTAAGCCATTTTGCCACAACTTTGGAAGTGTGCTTGGGGTCATTGTCCATTTGGAAGACCTATTTTCGACCAAGCTTTAACTTCCTGACTGATGTCTTGAGATGTTGCAACTGTAAGTCAAAACTGTATCTAGGCCACATTCAATGTCATCGTTGTCAGCAACTTCAGTGTATATTTGGCCTTGTGTTTTAGGTGAAATTGTTTCCCAGTGTCTGTTATAACAAAGGGGTTGAATACTTATTGACTCAACACATTTCAGTTTCCCATTTGTTATTAACTTGTATTAATATTAATTAATCTACATTGATATTATGGGGTATGTGTAGATCAGTGACACACAATGTAAATGTAATATATTTAAAATTCAGGCTGTAACACAACAACATGTGTAAAAAGTAAAGGGTTGTGAATACTTTCTGATGGCCCTGTATCTACCAGGACAGGGGGGTGTAGACTGACAGGGTATAGAGAGAGGAGAGGACAGGGGGGTGTGTAGACTGACAGGGTATAGAGAGAGGAGAGGACAGGGGGGTGTGTAGACTGACAGGGTATAGAGAGAGGAGAGGACAGGGGGGTGTAGACTGACAGGGTATAGAGAGAGAGGAGAGGACAGGGGTGTGTAGACTGACAGGGTATAGAGAGAGAGGAGAGGACAGGGGTGTGTAGACTGACAGGGTATAGAGAGAGAGGAGAGGACAGGAGTGTGTAGACTGACAGGGTATAGAGAGAGAGGAGAGGACAGGGGGGTGTAGACTGACAGGGTATAGAGAGAGAGGAGAGGACAGGGGTGTGTAGACTGACAGGGTATAGAGAGAGAGGAGAGGACAGGGGTGTGTAGACTGACAGGGTATAGAGAGAGGAGAGGACAGGGGTGTGTAGACTGACAGGGTATAGAGAGAGAGGAGAGGACAGGGGGGGGTGTAGACTGACAGGGTATAGAGAGAGAGGAGAGGACAGGGGTGTGTAGACTGACAGGGTATAGAGAGAGGAGAGGACAGGGGTGTGTAGACTGTCAGGGTATAGAGAGAGGAGAGGACAGGGGTGTGTAGACTTTTTTTTATTTTTATTTTTTTTATTTCACCTTTATTTAACCAGGTAGGTCAGTTGAGAACAAGTTCTCATTTGCAACTGCGACCTGGCCAAGACAAAGCAAAGCAGTGTGACAAATAACAACACAGAGTTACACATTAAACAAACAGTCAAAAACACAATAGAAAATCTATATACAGAGTGCAAAATGTAGTGCAAAAATGCAGTAAGGTTAAGAGGTAGAACAATAAATAGACTATAGTGGTGACATAAATTACAGAATTATCATTATTAACACAGGAATGAAAAGTGTGCAAATTATGATGTGCAAATAGAGATACTGGAGTGCAAGATTAGTGAAAATAAACAAAAAAATTAATATGGGGATGAGGTAGTAGTGTGGGCTATTTACAGAAGGGCTATATACAGGTGCAGTGATCGATAAGCAGCTTTGACAGCTGATGCTTAAAGTTATTGAGGGAGATAGGAACCTCTAGCTTCAATGATTTTTGCAATTCGTTCCAGTCATTGGCAGCAGAGAACTGGAAGGAATGGCGACCAAAGGAGGTGTTGGCTTTGGGGGTGACCAGTGAGATATACCTGCTGGAGCGCATGCTACGGGTGGGTGTTGCTATAGTGACCAGTGAGCTGAGATAGGGCGGGGATTTACCTAATAAAGACTTATAGATGACCTGGAGCCAGTGGGTTTGGCGGCGAATATATAATGAAGGCCAGCCAACGAGAGCATACAGGTCGCAATGGTGGGTAGTGTATGGGGCTTTGGTGACAAAACGGATGGCACTGTGATAGACTACATCCAATTTGCTAAGTAGAGTATTGGAGGCTAGTTTGTAAATGACATCGCCGAAATCAAGGATCGGTAGGATAGTCAGTTTTACAAGGGCATGTTTGGCAGCATGAGTGAAGGAGGATTTGTTGCGAAATAGGAAGCCAATTCTGGATTTAATTTTGGATTGGAGATGGTTGATGTGAGTCTGGAAGTTGAGTTTATAGTCTAACCAGATGCCTAGGTATTTGTAGGTGTCCACGTATTCTAATTCGGATCCGTCGAGAGTAGTGATGATAGTCCGGTGGGCGGGTGCTGGCAGCGTTCGATAGAAAAGCATGCACTTAGTTTTACTAGCGTTTAAGAGCAGTTGGAGGCCACGGAAGGAGTGTTGTATGGCATTGAAGCTTGATTGAAGGTTAGTAAACACAGTGTCCAAAGAGGGGCCAGATGTATACAGAATGGTGTCATCTGCGTAGAGATGGATCAGAGAGTCACCAGCAGCGAGAGCGACATCGTTGATGTATATAGAGAAAAGGGTTGGCCCAAGAATTGAACCCTGTGGCACCCCCATAGAGACTGCCAGAGGATCGGACAATAGGCCCTCCGATTTGACACACTGAACTCTGTCTGCAAAGTAGTTAGCGAACCAGGCAAGGCAGTCACTTGAGAAACCAAGGCTGTTGAGTCTGCCAATAAGAATGCGGTGATTGACAGTCGAAAGCCTTGGCCAGATCGATGAAAACGGCTGCACAGTACTGTCTTTTATCGATGGCGGTTATGATATCGTTCAGTACCTTGAGCGTAGCTGAGGTGCACCCATGACCAGCTCGGAAACCAGATTGCATAGCAGAGAAGGTACGGTGGGATTCGAAGTGGTCAGTTATCTGTTTGTTAACTTGGCTTTCGAAAACTTTAGAAAGGCAGGGCAGGATGGATATTGGTCTATAACAGTTTGGGTCTAGAGTGTCTCCTCCTTTGAATAGGGGGATGACCGCAGCAGCTTTCCAATCTCTAGGGATCTCAGACGATACGAAAGAGAGGTTGAACAGGCTAGTGATAGGTGTTGCAACAATTTTGGCTGATAATTTCAGAAAGAGAGGGTCCAGATTATCTAGCCCAGCAGATTTGTAGGGGTCCAGACTTAGCAGCTCTTTCAGAACATCAGCCGTCTGGATTTGGGTGAAGGAGAAGCGGGGGGGGGGCTTGGGCAAGTAGCTGCCGGGGGTGCAGAGCTGTTGGTCGGGGTAGGGGTAGCCAGGTGGAAAGCATGGCCAGCTGTAGCAAAATGCTTATTGAAATTTTCGATAATCGTGGATTTATCGGTGGTAACAGTGTTTCCGAGCCTCAATGCAGTGGGCAACTGGGAGGAGGTGCTCTTATTCTCCATGGACTTTACAGTGTCCCAGAACTTTTTGGAGTTAGTGCTACAGGAAGCAAATTTTTGTTTGAAAAAGCTGGCCTTTGCTTTTCTAACTGACTGTGTGTACTTGTTCCTGACTTCCCTGAATAGCTGCATATCGCGGGGGCTGTTCGATGCTAATGCAGTGCGCCACAGGATATTTTTGTGTTGGTCAAGGGCAGTCAAGTCTGGGGTGAACCAAGGGCTATATCTATTCTTAGTTCTACGTTTTTTGAAAGGGGCATGCTTATTTAGGATGGTGAGGAAAGCACTTTTAAAGAACAACCAGGCGTCCTCTACTGACGGGATGAGGTCAATATCCTTCCAGGATACCTGGGCCAGATCTAATAGAAAGGCCTGCTCGCAAAAGTGTTTTAGGGAGCGTTTGACAGTGATAAGGGGTGGTCGTTTGACCGCTGACCCATTGCGAATGCAGGCGATGAGGCAGTGATCGCTGAGATCCTGGTTGAAGACAGAGGAGGTGTATTTGGAGGGCAAGTTAGTCAGAATGATATCAATAATGGTACCCATGTTTACGGATTTTGGGTTGTACCTGGTAGGTTCCTTGATAATTTGTGTGAGATTGAGGGCATCTATCTTAGATTGAAGGACAGCTGGGGTGTTAAGCATATGTTAGTTTAGGTCAGCTAACAGTACAAACTCTGAAGATAGATGGGGGGCAATCAATTCACATATGGAGTCCAGGGCACAGCTGGGGGCTGAGGGGGGTCTGTAACATGCTGCAACAGTGAGAGACTTATTTCTGGAAAGGTGGATTTTTAAGAGTAGAAGCTCAAACTGTTTGGGCACAGACCTGGACAGTATGACAGAACTCTGCAGGTTATCTCTGCAGTAGATTGCAACTCCGCCACCTTTGGCAGTTCTATCTTGACGGGAAATGTTGTAGTTGGGGATGGAAATTTCCGAATTTTTGGTAGCCTTCCTAAGCCAGGATTCTGACACAGCTAGGACATCCGGGTTGGCGGAGTGTGCTAAAGCGGTGAATAAATCAAACTTAGGGAGGAGGCTTCTAATGTTAACATGCATGAAACCAAGGCTTTTACGGTTACAGAAATCAACAAATGAGAGCGCCTGGGGAATAGGTGTAGTACTGGGGGTTACAGGACCTGGGTTTACCTCTACATCACCAGAGGAACAGAGGAGTAATAGAATCAGTGTTCGGCTGAGGGCTTTCAGAACTGGACGTCTAGTACGTTGGCTACATAGAATAAAAGGAGCAGATTTCTGGGCGTGGTGGAATAGGTTGAGGGCATAATGTACAGACAAGTATCTGGTAGGATGTGAGTTCAGTGGAGGTAAACCTAGGCGTTGGGTAATGATGAGAGAGGTTGCATCTCTGGAGACACCAGTTAAGCCAGGTGAGGTCTCCGCATGTGTGGGGGGAGGAACAAAGGAGCTATCAGAGGCCAGTTGAGCAGGACTGGGGGCTCTACAGTGAAATAAAACAATAATAGCTAGCCTGAACAGCAAAAGACAAGGCATATTGAAATAAGAAAGCGGCAGAAAAATAAAATAAATAAAAAAGTAACAGTTAATTAAGAGGGCTAAGACAACGACGGGTAATGGAGATGAATGGACAAAGAGGGTCAGTTAGAAAAAGTGATGTACTATACACAGGACCTGAGGCCTGATGGTTAAACAGAAATAAATACCATATAACCAAACAGTCCTGCAGCAATCATAGGATCCGATGAATAGCAAAGTGGTGAGCCGGGGATCAGATCAAATGGGCACGGCGTTCAGAGTGTAAGCAGGCTGGGCTAGCAGGCTGGGCTAGCAGGCTGGGCTAGCAGGCTGGGCTAGCAGGCTGGGCTAGCAGGCTGGGCTAGCAGGCTGGGCCAGCAGGCTGGGCTAGCAGGCCGGAGCTAGCAGGCTGGGCTAGCAGACCGTAGCTAGCAGGCTGGGCTAGCAGACCGGAGCTAGCAGGCTGGGCTAGCAGACCGGAGCTAGCAGGCTGGGCTAGCAGGCTGGGCTAGCAGGCTGGGCTAGCAGACCGGAGCTAGCAGGCTGGGCTAGCAGGCCGGAGCTAGCAGATGGATCTTCGGCGACGTCGCAGAGGAGAACCCTGTTGAGACCACGTCGGACAATTTCGTCGGCAGACCAGTCACGGTGGCTCGGTGGGGTTCCGTGTCGACAGTAGAAGGTCCAGGTAGGTTGACAAGGTACTGGGGCCCGGGAGAGTAGCTAGCATACGTCGGATGTCCGGGAGAAGAGCCTAGCTCACGCTAGCATTGGTAGCGTGTAAACAATGGAGGTTAGCTATAAGCGTCGGTCACTCGAATGCAGCTAGCTAGCTGTGATGATCCGGTGTGGTGGTCCGGTACTTTCAGTGGAAATCCGGTGAGGTGGAAGGGAACGCAGTCCGATAAGCGCTGGGTTGGTAGCGCGCTGAGCAGACTGGCCAATATTGTCCGAACTGAAAGCTGTCTGAGCAACCAGAGCGGAGGTGAGGACCGCTAGCAGTGGTTAGCGATGGCTGGTTAGCAAGCTAGCTAGCAGGCTAACTTTTGACTGCGGTTCAGTTAAATAGTGGAAAAACACGGATATTTGATCCGATATTTGGTCCGTATCGCATCGGGTAAGGTGGCTTGCAGGAGGGGTAAAAACGGGAACAAATAAAAATGTATGTTAAGACAAATTACAAACTATTTACACGGGACATACGACGGGACAACAAAAAATACGTCTACACTGTTACGCCATCTTGGATCTTGGAAGATCTGACAGGGTATAGAGAGAGGAGAGGACAGGGGTGTGTAGACTGACAGGGTATAGAGAGAGGAGAGGACAGGGGTGTGTAGACTGACAGGGTATAGAGAGAGGAGAGGACAGGGGTGTGTAGACTGACAGGGTATAGAGAGAGGAGAGGACAGGGGTGTGTAGACTGACAGGGTATAGAGAGAGGAGAGGACAGGGGTGTGTAGACTGACAGGGTATAGAGAGAGGAGAGGACAGGGGTGTGTAGACTGACAGGGTATAGAGAGAGGAGAGGACAGGGGTGTGTAGACTGACAGGGTATAGAGAGAGGAGAGGACAGGGGTGTGTAGACTGACAGGGTATAGAGAGAGGAGAGGACAGGGGGGTGTAGACTGACAAAGAGGCCTGTGTTGTTGATGGTATCCTCAATGAAATGATAAAATATACAGACAACTAATTCCAATTGGCTATACTTAAACTCTTTAACATCATCCTTAGTTCTGGAATCTTCCCCAATATTTGGAACCAAGGACTGATCACCCCAATCCACAAAAGTGGAGACAAATTTGACCCCAATAACTACCGTGGGATATGAGTCAACAGCAATCCTCTGCATTATCATTAACAGCAGACTAGTTCATTTCCTCAGTGAAAACAATGTCAAATTGGCTTTTTACCAAATTACCGTACGACAGACCACGTATTCACCCTGCACACCCTAATAGACAAACAAACAAACCAAAACAAAGGCAAAGTCTTCATGCTTTGTTGATTTAAAAAAAGCATTTGACTCTATTTGGCATGAGGGTCTGCTATACAAATTGATGGAAAGTGGTGTTGGGGGAAGAACATACAACATTATATAATCCATGTACACAAACAACAAGTGTGCGGTTAAAATTTGGCAAAAAACACACATTTCTTTCCACAGGGACGTGGGGTGAGACAGGGATGCAGTTTAAGCCCCACCCTCTTCAACATATATATCAATGAATTGGCGAGGGCACTAGAACAGTCTGCAGCACCCGGCCTCACCCTACTAGAATCTGAAGTCACATGTCTACTGTTTACTGATGATCTGGTGCTTCTGTCACCAACCAAGGAGGGCCTACAGCAACACCTAGATCTTCTGTACAGATTCTGTCAGACCTGGGCCCTGACAGTACATCACAGTAAGACAAAAATAATGATGTTCCAAAAAAGATCCAGTTGCCAGGACCACAAATACAAATTCCATCTAGACACCGTTGCCCTAGAGCACACAAAAAACTATACATACCTCGGCCTAAACATCAGCTTCACAGGTAACTTCCACAAAGCTGTGAACGATCTGAGAGACAAGGCAAGAAGGGCCTTCTATGCCATCAAAAGGAACATAAAATTGGACATACCAACTAGGATCTGGCTAAAAATACTAGAATCAGTTCTAGAACCAATTGCCCTTTATGGTTGTGAGGTCTGGGTTCTGCTCACCAACCAAGAATTCACTAAATGGGACAAACACCAAATTGAGACTCTGCATGCAGAATTCTGCAAAAATATCCTCTGTGTACAACGTAAAACACCAAATAATGCATGTAGAGCAGAATTAGGCCGATACCCGCTAATTATCAAAATCTAGAAAAGAGCTGTTAAATTCTACAACCACCTAAAAGGAAGCGATTCCCCAACCTTCCATAACAAAGCCATCACATACAGAGAGATGAACCTGGAGAAGAGTCACCTAAGCAAGCTGGTCCTGGGGCTTTGTTCACAAACAGACCCCACAGAGCCCCAGGACAGCAACACAATTAGACCCAACCAAATCACGAGAAAACAAAAAGATAATTACTTGACACGAAAAACAGAGCAAACTAGAATGCTATCTGGCCCTAAACTTAAGGAAATCTTTGACTATGTACAGACTCAGTGAGCATAGCTTTGCTATTGAGAAAGGCCGCTGTAGACAGACCTGACTCTCAAGAGAAGACAGGCTATGTGCACACTGCCCACAAAATGAGGTGGAAACTGAGCTGCACTTCCTAACCTCCTGCCAAATGTATGACCATATTAGAGACATATTTCCCTCAGATTACACAGATCCACAAAGAATTAGAAAACAAACCCAATATTGATAAACTCCCATATCTACTGGGTGAAATACCACAGTGTTCATCACAGCAGCAAGATGTGTGACCTGTTGTCACAAGAAAAGGACAAACAGTGAAGAACAAACACCATGTAAATGTAACAACCCATATTTATGTTGATTTATTTTCACTTTTGTACTTTAACTATTTGCACATCATTATAACACTGTATTTAGACATAATATGACATTTGAAATGACTTTATTCTCTTGGAACTTCTGAGTGTAATTATTATTGTTTATTATCTACTTCACTTGCTTTGGCAAAGTTATCATATGTTTACCATGTCAATAAAGCCCTTACATTGAATTGAATTGAGAGAGTATTAAGGAGAGACAGATAGAGAGTGTATCCAGGAGAGAGAGAGACAGAGAGAGGGTATCCAGGAGAGAGAGAGAGAGACAGAGAGAGGGTATCCAGGAGAGAGAGAGGGTATCCAGGAGAGAGAGCGAGAGACAGAGAGAGGGTATCCAGGAGAGAGAGAGAGAGAGACAGAGAGAGGGTATCCAGGAGAGAGAGAGACAGAGAGAGGGTATCCAGGAGAGAGAGAGACAGAGAGAGTGTATCCAGGAGAGAGAGAGACAGAGAGAGTGTATCCAGGAGAGAGAGAGACAGAGAGAGTGTATCCAGGAGAGAGAGACAGAGAGAGTGTATCCAGGAGAGAGAGAGACAGAGAGAGAGTATCCAGGACAGAGAGGGTGTATCCAGGAGAGAGAGAGAGAGTATCCAGGAGAGAGAGAGTGTATCCAGGAGAGAGACAGACAGAGACAGAGTATCCAGGACAGAGAGGGTGTATCCAGGAGAGAGAGAGAGAGTATCCAGGAGAGAGAGAGTGTATCCAGGAGAGAGACAGACAGAGACAGAGTATCCAGGACAGAGAGGGTGTATCCAAGAGAGAGAGAGAGAGATAGTGTATCCAGGAGAGAGACAGACAGAGACAGAGTATCCAGGACAGAGAGGGTGTATCCAAGAGAGAGAGAGATATAGTGTATCCAGGAGAGAGAGTGTATCCAGGAAAGACAGACAGAGACAGAGTACCCAGGACAGAGAGGGTGTATCCAGGAGAGAGAGAGAGAGAGAGTGTATCCAGGAGAGAGAGAGAGAGTATCCAGGAGAGAGAGTGTATCCAGGAGAGAGACAGACAGAGACAGAGTATCCAGGACAGAGAGGGTGTATTCAGGAGAGAGAGAGAGAGAGTGTATCCAGGAGAGAGAGAGTGTATCCAGGAAAGACAGACAGAGACAGAGTACCCAGGACAGAGAGGGTGTATCCAGGAGAGAGAGAGAGAGAGTGTATCCAGGAGAGAGAGAGAGAGAGAGTATCCAGGAGAGAGAGTGAGTGTATCCAGGAAAGACAGACAGAGTATCCAGGACAGAGAGGGTGTAACCAGGACAGAGAGGGTGTATCCAGGACAGAGAGGGTGTATCCAGGACAGAGAGGGTGTATCCAGGACAGAGAGAGTATCCAGGACAGAGAGGGTGTATCCAGGACAGAGAGGGTGTATCCAGGACAGAGAGGGTGTATCCAGGACAGAGTGGGTGTATCCAGGACAGAGCGGGTGTATCCAGGACAGAGAGGGTGTATCCAGGACAGAGCGGGTGTATCCAGGACAGAGCGGGTGTATCCAGGACAGAGAGGGTGTATCCAGGACAGAGCGGGTGTATCCAGGACAGAGCGGGTGTATCCAGGAGAGTATCCAAGGCACAATCAGAACAAACCCAGAATATAGCATTATTTCCTATTCCAGTGCATACAGATGACATGTACACACAACTAATTGGACATATTAGTAAAGACCAGATTCAATTGAGAATAGCCTTATGGGTGAAAACATGAGGAGAACAGTGTGTGCAGCCTGAGGCCTGAGCCTGAAAACATGAGGAGAACAGTGTGTGCAGCCTGAGGCCTGAGCCTGAAAACATGAGGAGGACAGTGTGTGCAGCCTGAGGCCTGAGCCTGAAAACATGAGGAGAACAGTGTGTGCAGCCTGAGGCCTGAGCCTGAAAACATGAGGAGGACAGTGTGTGCAGCCTGAGGCCTGAGCCTGAAAACATGAGGAGGACAGTGTGTGCAGCCTGAGGCGAGGTACAGAGCACAAGCTTTTTTTTGCTACTTTCTCAAATCATCAACATCCTAGTGGCATCATGCAGCCCATATATGTTCTGACTCTAAGATGTGTATCATTCACAACTAAAGTTGCCAAATAACTCTAAATTTAGCATATAGGACCTGTTTCAAAAGATCACTTTTATTCTCAGCATAGCCACGTCATGTACACCCTCGCTCCAGAACGGGAAACATATACTTTCTATTTTATTCAGCTAAGTTAAATTATATTCTTCTTACTATATAATCATAGAATATCAAATAATGGCACAGGACTTATACGTATATATTGTCTGCTAAATGAACAAGCCTACAGCCTATGGCCTGGAGCATAGCCAGATAACATACAGTAGACCAACCCGTTCTTCTGAAATAAACAGTGGATTTATTGTGATGGTGTATATTCAAATGATTTATTAGACTTTTTAAAATGTAGATTTTTCAAAGGAAGGCATCAGCAGCTTGTATGAGTGGAGGCCTGGAGATGCTAAATGTATGTAAATTAACGGCAGACACAATGTCACGACCGCCACAGCCTTACGTATGACTGCATGTGGTCACCTTAGAAAACAGACATTTGAAATATCAACATTTAATAGCTTTCATTCAAATGATACAAGGTGTCTAGCCCCTCTCCTAACTGGACAACAGGGTTAAAGACACCAACACAGCCTGGGTACCAGTCTGTTTGTGCCAGCATGCCACTCCTTGCCTTTCATTCATGCCAAGGAGTTGACGTGACAGCACAAGCCAATCCGAGGCCAGGCTAACACCAACCTCTGTACTTTCAGCTGAAATAGATGACAGATGTTAATGTTTCTGATTACATCAGAATGTCTCTTATCAAGAATACACTTATATCAATTTCCATCAAACTGTATGATGCCACTGGTTGTGCACTAACCCCCCCCCCCACACACACACACACACACACACACACAGGTAAACCCCACAGAAAGGCACCAGGTATTGATAATGATGAGGACTGTCTATCATACAGACACAACCTTCCAATGGGCTCTCTCTCACTGGATAGAACCACACACACACACACACACACACACACACATATCAAAGTTAAGGGACAGACCAGCGGTCAAATATAACCTCTACAAAACCAGGAGGAGTGTGTAGAGGAGAGAGGTGGTCAGAGAGAACGGTCAGAGAGAAGACAGTCAAGAGAGAACAGACAGTCAGAGAGAACAGACAGTCAGAGAGAACAGACAGTCAGAGAGAACAGACAGTCAGAGAGAACAGACAGAGAGAACAGGCAGTCAGAGAGAACAGAGAGAACAGACAGAGAGAACAGACACAGAGAACCGACAGTCAGAGAGAACAGACAGTCAGAGAGAACAGACAGTCAGAGAGAACAGACAGAGAGAACAGACAGAGAGAACAGACAGTCAGAGAGAACAGACAGAGAGAACAGGCAGTCAGAGAGAACAGGCAGTCAGAGAACAGAGAGAGAGAACAGACAGTCAGAGAGAACAGACAGAGAGAACAGGCAGTCAGAGAGAACAGGCAGTCAGAGAACAGACAGAGAGAACAGACAGTCAGAGAGAACAGACAGAGAGAACAGGCAGTCAGAGAGAACAGGCAGTCAGAGAACAGACAGTCAGAGAGAACAGGCAGTCAGAGAGAACAGGCAGTCAGAGAACAGACAGTCAGAGAGAACAGGCAGTCAGAGAGAACAGGCAGTCAGAGAGAACAGGCAGTCAGAGAGAACAGACAGTCAGAGAGAACAGACAGTCAGAGAGAACAGACAGTCAGAGAGAACAGACAGTCAGAGAGAACAGACAGAGAGAACAGACAGTCAGAGAGAACAGACAGAGAGAACAGACAGTCAAAGAGGACGGTCAGAGAGGACGGTCAGAGAGGACGGTCAGAGAGCAGAGTCAGTCTACGGTCCTGTTGACCACATGAGGAGAAACAGCGTGTGTATGTGTGTCCATGGTCATGTGGTTGTGTGTTCAGGAGACGGCCCAAAGTCAAACCCCACAGGACAGTAGGTCGTCCAAGGACCAATGAGAGAGGAGCTTCAGGCTGGTCTAAGGTAGGGTAGGGGTGAGTATGGACACACAGTGACGGGGGATACGTCAAGAGCAGCCATCACCCACACCCTGCTCTACAACCAATGAGCTCAGTCGGACTAACCAATCTTCTCCTCTGGTCTGGAAGTGGGGGGTTGTCTTGGTTACTAGCTCGACTGTGTAGTTGACTTGGTTACCAACCCAAAGTAAATGCATGGTTGTCATGATTACCAGGGAGTGGTTGTTGTGGTAATCACCCCATAATAATGGCAGTGATGTTGGTTGTCATGGTTACCAGCCGATGAGGTTGGCTTTGGCCTTGTCTGTGAGCTTGCGAACACGCCCCTTGGAGGAAGTGCCGAAGGTGAGGGAGGAGTCTTCAACCAGGAGTTGTCTCTGTTCCTCCTCCTCTGAGTCCTCCTCCGTGTAGTACGCCGTCCGTCGCCCCCGGTTACGTGTACGCATCGACCCCGCTGACCCCTCCCCTTCTTGTTCCGCCTCCTCCTCTTCATCGTCGTTGTTGTCCCGTGGTGATGACCTCAAGCGATGTGATTGTTGCAGAGACTGGGAAGGAGGAGTCATCTCGTTGTTGAACCGCCGGCTGCTCCTCCTCAAAGGGGAAGGGGAGGGGCTGGAAGGGGGAAGGGCTTCCTCTGTCCTGATCAGTCTTGGCCTACCGCGGCGCCGTGGCGTTCCTGGAGGTACGGCCCCCGACAGCACGGCCGCTTCCTGGGCAGAGGAAGTCCCGCCCTCGTCTCCTGTGGATTGGTTTAGCTTATCCTCGGGGGTGGCGCTTCGCCGGAGGCCCCTCCTCCTCATGGCCTCTAGTTCCTGTTTGGACTTCCTGCCTCTCTTCCTGCCGGGAGGGCGACCCTTGGGGGCGGGGCTAGGACTGGGTTCAGGGGTCACTGCTCTGGCTCTCCGTCCCTTCCGACTTGCAGACACGCCCACTATCACCTGACTACGGTGGCCATTCAGGTGGACAGTAGCCTGGGGTGAGGGGCTACGAGGGGAGGCTGGGGGGATGAGGAGAGAGAGAGAGAGAGAGAGAGAGAGAGAGAGAGAGAGAGAGAGAGAGAGAGAGAGAGAGAATGTGAGTTCAATCAACCAATCAGTCGTATGTGTACTGCTGACCTGCAGTGCTGTCTGTTGTAGAGGGTGAGGTGGTATCTGTCATGTTTGCTGTGAGGGTGTCTGTATGTACAGTGGGGAGAACAAGTATTTGATTTTGCAGGTTTTCCTACTTATAAAGCATGTAGAGGTCTGTAATTTTTATCATAGGTACTCTTCAACTGTGAGAGACGGAATCTAAAACAAAAATCCAGAAAATCACATTGTATGATTTTTAAATAATTAATTTGCATTTTATTGCATGACATAAGTATTTGATCACCTACCAACCAGTAAGAATTCCGGCTCTCACAGACCTGTTAGTTTGTCTTTAAGAAGCCCTCCTGTTCTCCACTCATTACCTGTATTAACTGCACCTGTTTGAACTCGTTACCTGTATAACAGACACCTGTCAATCACACTCAATCAAACAGACTCCAACCTCTCCACAATGGCCAAGACCAGAGAGCTGTGTAAGGACATCAGGGATAAAATTGTAGACCTGCACAAGGCTGGGATGGGCTACAGGACAATAGGC
>JAKYLM010000087.1:375000-387500 GCA_023634145.1 Thymallus thymallus | reverse complement strand
AGTATGGAGCTGACATGTTCCTCAAACAACGCAGACAGACGCAGACTCATACTGTAGATCTACACAGGAATAGGAGTGTATTAACATGTTATGAACATGAATAGGAGTGTATTAACATGTTATGAACATTAATAGGAGTGTATTAACGTGTTATGAACATTAATAGGAGTGTATTAACGTGTTATGAACATTAATAGGAGTGTATTAACGTGTTATGAACATTAATAGGAGTGTATTAACGTGTTATGAACATTAATAGGAGTGTATTAACACGTTATGAACATTAATAGGAGTGTATTAACATGTTATGAACATTAATAGGAGTGTAATAACGTGTTAAACATGAATAGGCGTGTATTAACATGTTATACACATGAATAGGGGTGTATCATGTTATGAACATGAATAGGAGTGTATTAACTTGTTATGAACATGAATAGGAGTGTATTAACTTGTTATGAACATGAACAGGAGTGTATTAACATGTTTTGAATATGAAAAGGATAGTATCAATGTCTTATAACTATTAATAGGAGTATATGTACATGCTATTGGAGGAGTGTTCTAACATGTTACAAACGTGAATAGTTGTGTATTAACATGTTATAAAACTGAATAGTAACAATATTAATGAGTGTGGTGGTTATACTATATAACCTAACCTAATACCTAACCTGCTATTATGTGGGGGGGTTTTCACATTATTTGTTACTTACTTTGTACATAATCTTTCTTCCATCGAATTTTACGGCCAAAAAGAGCTTCTGGATATCAGGATAGCGACCTCGGATTGGACGAAGATTTCTTCTTCAACAAGCAGGGCAAACAGGATTTACTTCAGACACCCGACAAGGACCCAAATCCCCATCGTGGGCAGGAGAAGGAGACACAGGTATAGGGGACACAGGTCTGGGTGCCTCTTCAATACAGTCAATCTCCTGTTAGTTAGAATTACCACTCTGATGGCTCTCTGATGGCTCTCTGATGGCTCTTGAGGTGACTGCGTTAGAGGGTAAGACTGACTTTCCTAAAACACAACCTCTAATTGGGGAAAGTTCTGGGAAGCAAAAGGCGAGCAAAATCTTGAGAGTTCCTTAATATTAGATTTTTGTGCACCAGCTGTTGTTTACAAATATACACAGACTGACACCTCTAGTCTTACTGGAGTCTGCTGTTCTATCTTGATGGTGCAGTGTTTTCCCTCCAGCTGGATGTTATCCATGTCTTACTGGAGTCTGCTGTTCTATCTTGATGGTGCAGTGTATTTCCCTCCAGCTGAATGTTATCCATGTCTTACTGGAGTCTGCTGTTCTATCTTGATGGTGCGGTGTATTTCCCTCCAGCTGAATGTTATCCATGTTGTCGTTCAGCCACAACTCGGTGAAACATAATATATTACAGTTTCGTGATCCTACTTTATTATTTATTATTGGACTGATGGCCGATTACACACTCGCCGCCGGATCCTTACCAGGCACCCCGACCAACATATCTCTGATATCTCCATCTCTTTCTCATGTTACAGGGATTTGGTACTTGTCGAGTGTCTGAAGAAAATCCTTTGCATCCGTCGTAAAAAAAAAAAAATTCATCCAGTACGAGGTGAGTAATCGCTGACCTGATATCCAGAAGCTATTTTCATTCATAAGAGACGGTGGCAGAAACATTGTATACAAAATAAGTTACAAATAACGCAAAAAAACACACACAATAGCACAATTGGTTAGGGAGCCGCAAAACGGCAGCCATCTCCTCCAGCGCAAATAAAGAATACAGTCTCTCTCCTTTAGGTTAGAATTACCACACGTGTTATAAATATGAATAGTAAGGTATTAACGTGTTATAAATATGAATAGTAAGGTATTAACATGCAATAAATATAAAGTAAGTGTATTAATGTGTTATAAATATGAATAGTAAGGTATTAACGTGTTATAAATATGAATAGTAAGGTATTAACGTGTTATAAATATGAATAGTAAGGTATTAACGTGTTATAAATATGAATAGTAAGGTATTAACGTGTTATAAATATGAATAGGTAGTGTATTAATGTGTTATAAATATGAATAGTAAGGTATTAATGTGTTATTAATGTGAATAGTAAGGTATTAACGTGTTATAAATATGAATAGTAAGGTATTAACGTGTTATAAATATGAATAGTAAGGTATTAACGTGTTATAAATATGAATAGTAAGGTATTAACGTGTTATAAATATGAATAGTAAGGTATTAACGTGTTATAAATATGAATAGTAAGGTATTAACATGCAATAAATATAAAGTAAGTGTATTAATGTGTTATAAATATGAATAGTAAGGTATTAACGTGTTATAAATATGAATAGTAAGGTATTAACATGCAATAAATATAAAGTAAGTGTATTAATGTGTTATAAATATGAATAGTAAGGTATTAACGTGTTATAAATATGAATAGTAAGGTATTAACATGCAATAAATATAAAGTAAGTGTATTAATGTGTTATAAATATGAATAGTAAGGTATTAACGTGTTATAAATATGAATAGTAAGGTATTAACGTGTTATAAATATGAATAGGTAGTGTATTAATGTGTTATAAATATGAATAGTAAGGTATTAACGTGTTATAAATATGAATAGTAAGGTATTAACATGCAATAAATATAAAGTAAGTGTATTAATGTGTTATAAATATGAATAGTAAGGTATTAACGTGTTATAAATATGAATAGTAAGGTATTAACGTGTTATAAATAAGAATAGTAAGGTATTAACGTGTTATAAATATGAATAGTAAGGTATTAACGTGTTATAAATATGAATAGGTAGTGTATTAATGTGTTATAAATATGAATAGTAAGGTATTAATGTGTTATTAATGTGAATAGTAAGGTATTAACGTGTTATAAATATGAATAGTAAGGTATTAACGTGTTATAAATATGAATAGTAAGGTATTAACGTGTTATAAATATGAATAGTAAGGTATTAACGTGTTATAAATATGAATAGTAAGGTATTAACGTGTTATAAATATGAATAGTAAGGTATTAACATGCAATAAATATAAAGTAAGTGTATTAATGTGTTATAAATATGAATAGTAAGGTATTAACATGCAATAAATATAAAGTAAGTGTATTAATGTGTTATAAATATGAATAGTAAGGTATTAATGTGTTATTAATGTGAATAGTAAGGTATTAATGTGTTATAAATATGAATAGTAAGGTATTAATGTGTTATTAATATGAATAGTAAGGTATTAATGTGTTATTAATATGAATAGTAAGGTATTAACATGTTATAAATATGAATAGTAAGGTATTAACATGCAATAAATATAAAGTAAGTGTATTAATGTGTTATAAATATGAATAGTAAGGTATTAACGTGTTATAAATATGAATAGTAAGGTATTAACATGCAATAAATATAAAGTAAGTGTATTAATGTGTTATAAATATGAATAGTAAGGTATTAACGTGTTATAAATATGAATAGTAAGGTATTAACGTGTTATAAATATGAATAGGTAGTGTATTAATGTGTTATAAATATGAATAGTAAGGTATTAGTGTTATTAATGTGAATAGTAAGGTATTAATGTGTTATAAATATGAATAGTAAGGTATTAATGTGTTATTAATATGAATAGTAAGGTATTAATGTGTTATTAATATGAATAGTAAGGTATTAACATGTTATAAATATGAATAGTAAGGTATTAATGTGTTATTAATGTGAATAGTAAGGTATTAATGTGTTATTAATATGAATAGTAAGGTATTAACATGTTATAAATATGAATAGTAAGGTATTAACGTGTTATTAATATGAATAGTAAGGTATTAACGTGTTATAAATATGAATAGGTAGTGTATTAATGTGTTATAAATATGAATAGTAAGGTATTAACGTGCAATAAATATAAAGTAAGTGTATTAATGTGTTATAAATATGAATAGTAAGGTATTAACATGCAATAAATATAAAGTAAGTGTATTAATGTGTTATAAATATGAATAGTAAGGTATTAACATGCAATAAATATAAAGTAAGTGTATTAATGTGTTATAAATATGAATAGTAAGGTATTAACATGCAATAAATATAAAGTAAGTGTATTAACGTGTTATAAATATGAATAGTAAGGTATTAATGTGTTATTAATATGAATAGTAAGGTATTAACGTGTTATAAATATGAATAGTAAGGTATTAATGTGTTATAAATATGAATAGTAAGGTATTAATGTGTTATAAATATGAATAGTAAGGTATTAATGTGTTATTAATGTGAATAGTAAGGTATTAACGTGTTATAAATATGAATAGTAAGGTATTAATGTGTTATAAATATGAATAGTAAGGTATTAATGTGTTATTAATGTGAATAGTAAGGTATTAACGTGTTATAAATATGAATAGTAAGGTATTAACGTGTTATAAATATAAAGTAAGTGTATCAATGTGTTATAAATATGAATAGTAAGGTATTAATGTGTTATTAATGTGAATAGTAAGGTATTAACGTGTTATAAATATGAATAGTAAGGTATTAATGTGTTTTTAATGTGAATAGTAAGGTATTAATGTGTTATTAATGTGAATAGTAAGGTATTAACGTGCAATAAATATAAAGTAGGTGTATTAATGTGTTATAAATATGAATAGTAAGGTATTAATGTGTTATTAATGTGAATAGTAAGGTATTGTGTTATTAATGTGAATAGTAAGGTATTAATGTGTTATTAATATGAATAGTAAGGTATTAACGTGCAATAAATATAAAGTAAGTGTATTAATGTGTTATAAATATGAATAGTAAGGTATTAATGTGTTATTAATGTGAATAGTAAGGTATTAACGTGTTATTAATATGAATAGTAAGGTATTAACGTGTTATAAATATGAATAGTAAGGTATTAATGTGTTATTAATGTGAATAGTAAGGTATTAACGTGTTATTAATATGAATAGTAACGTATTAACGTGTTATAAATATGAATAGTAAGGTATTAATGTGTTATTAATGTGAATAGTAAGGTATTAATGTGTTATTAATATGAATAGTAAGGTATTAACGTGCAATAAATATAAAGTAAGTGTATTAATGTGTTATAAATATGAATAGTAAGGTATTAATGTGTTATTAATGTGAATAGTAAGGTATTAACGTGTTATTAATATGAATAGTAAGGTATTAACGTGTTATAAATATGAATAGTAAGGTATTAATGTGTTATTAATGTGAATAGTAAGGTATTAACGTGTTATTAATATGAATAGTAACGTATTAACGTGTTATAAATATGAATAGTAAGGTATTAATGTGTTATTAATGTGAATAGTAAGGTATTAATGTGTTATTAATATGAATAGTAAGGTATTAATGTGTTATTAATGTGAATAGTAAGGTATTAATGTGTTATTAATGTGAATAGTAAGGTATTAATGTGTTATTAATGTGAATAGTAAGGTATTAACGTGTTATAAATATGAATAGTAAGGTATTAACGTGTTATAAATATGAATAGTAAGGTATTAATGTGTTATTAATGTGAATAGTAAGGTATTAATGTGTTATTAATATGAATAGTAAGGTATTAATGTGTTATTAATGTGAATAGTAAGGTATTAATGTGTTATTAATGTGAATAGTAAGGTATTAACGTGTTATAAATATGAATAGTAAGGTATTAACGTGTTATAAATATGAATAGTAAGGTATTAATGTGTTATAAATATGAATAGTAAGGTATTAACGTGTTATAAATATGAATAGTAAGGTATTAATGTGTTATAAATATGAATAGTACGGTATTCATGTGTTATTAATATGAATAGTAAGGTATTAACGTGTTATAAATATGAATAGTAAGTTATTAACGTGTTATAAATATGAATAGTAAGGTATTAACGTGTTATAAATATGAATAGTAAGGTATTAACGTGTCTCACCCGGGACTTCTTGCTGGGCGTGTAAGCTTTAGAGTTGCTGAAGATGAGCCGTACGTCCTGGCAGAGCTCCAGAGGAGAGGTGTACTCCCCCGCTCTGAGCATGCCCCTGACCGTCCCAAAGTCCATCGGGGTGTCCACGATGTCCAGATAGTCCTGAGGGACAGGTAGACAGAGAGGTTATACAGACGAACAGGTTAGAGACAGACATGTAGACAGACAGGTAGACAGACAGGTTATACAGACGAACAGGTTAGAGACAGATATGTAGACAGACAGGTAGACAGACAGGTTATACAGACGAACAGGTTAGAGACAGACATGTAGACAGACAGATAGACAGACAGGTTATACAGACGAACAGGTTAGAGACAGACATGTAGACAGACAGATAGACAGACAGGTTATACAGATGTAAGAGTAGACAGACACAGTATTGTGTCATTATGGGGTATTGTGTCATTATGGGTTATTGTGTCATTATGGGGTATTGGGTCATTATGGGGTATTGTGTCATTATGGGGTATTGGGTCATTATGGGGTATTGTGTCATTATGGGGTATTGTGTCATTATGGGGTATTGTGTCATTATGGGGTATTGTGTCATTATGGGGTATTGTGTCATTATGGGGTATTGTGTCATTATGGGGTATTGGGTCATTATGGGGTATTGTGTCATTATGGGGTATTGTGTCATTATGGGGTATTGGGTCATTATGGGGTATTGTGTCATTATGGGGTATTGTGTCATTATGGGGTATTGTGTCATTATGGGGTATTGTATCATTATGGGGTATTATGTCATTATGGGGTATTATGTCATTATGGGGAATTATGTCATTATGGGGTATTGTGTCATTATGGGGTATTGTGTGTAGATTGCTGAGGATTTTTCTTTATTTAATCCATTTTAGAATAAGGCTGTAACGTAACAAAATGTGGAAAAAGTCAAGGGGTCTGAATACTTTCTGAATGCACTGTATATATATATATATATATATATATATATTTGTCGCTAGGTAGCATTAGTTAGAGCTAGTCGATGACAACTCAGTTACAGTATTTTCCTATAGCTGATTCTCCTTCTTTTTAGGTTTTTAGCACTAATATTTCTATGACTGATTTTCTCATGCTCTATGACTGATTTTCTCATGCTCTATGACTGATTTTCACATGCTCTATGACTGATTTTCTCATGCTCTATGACTGATTTTCTCATGCTCTATGACTGAACATCAAACAGCCATAGAATCACAGTATCGAATCGCAATACATATACAAATGGTGAGAATCGTACCTAAGTATTGTTATACTATTGTATGGTTTTCCCTGGCAATGCCCAGCCCTAATAGACAGACAGACTAGTAGACAGACAGACAGTTTAGTAGAGAGGTGAGACAGGTATGTAAAGAGGTGAGACAGGTATGTAAAGAGTTGAGACAGGTATGTAAAGAGGTGAGACAGGTATGTAACGAGGTGAGACAGGTATGTAAAGAGTTGAGACAGGTATGTAAAGAGGTTTGACAGGTAAGTAAAGAGGTGAGACAGGTATGTAAAGAGGTGAGACAGGTATTTACAGGGTACTGTTCCAGGTCCACAGGTTGTCTGAAGGGTTCTGAGTCTTCACACTGGAAGAGCAGGTCTATAAGCTCCTTGCTGCGCCCCCGCCAGGCCTGGGGGTCTAAGGGCTGGCCTCCACGCTGCAGCTGCTGCAGACCAACACCACGACGCTAACACACACAGCATCATATCATCACTACAACTATGTCTTTTATTAGGGTCCCTTATTAGCTGCTTCTAAGGCATACATTCCAAATTAGCCATTCAGCAGACACTACCATCCAGAGCGACCCACAGCTACTGTATTAATCTTCAGATAGACAGGCGAGACAACCACATATCACAGTCATATCCCAACCACATATCACAGTCATATCCCAACCACAAATCACAGTCATATCCCAACCACATATCACAGTCATATCCCAACCACATATCACAGTCATATCCCAACCACATATCACAGTCATATCTCAACCACATATCACAGTCATATCCCAACCACATATCACAGTCATATCCCAACCACATATCACAGTCATATCTCCACAGAGGGACTCATATCCCAACCACATATCACAGTCATATCCCAACCACATATCACAGTCATATCCCAACCACATATTACAGTCATATCCCAACCACATATCACAGTCATATCCCAACCACATATCACAGTCATATCCCAACCACATATCACAGTCATATCCCAACCACATATCACAGTCATATCCCAACCACATATCACAGTCATATCCCAACCACATATCACAGTCATATCCCAACCACATATCACAGTCATATCCCAACCACAAATCACAGTCATATCCCAACCACATATCACAGTCATATCCCAACCACATATCACAGTCATATCCCAACCACATATCACAGTCATATCCCAACCACAAATCACAGTCATATCCCAACCACATATCACAGTCATATCTCCACAGAGGGACTCATATCCCAACCACATATCACAGTCATATCCCAAACACAAATCACAGTCATATCCCAACCACAAATCAGTCATATCCCAAACACAAATCACAGTCATATCCCAACCACATATCACAGTCATATCCCAACCACAAATCACAGTCACATCCCAACCACATATCACAGTCATATCCCAACCACATATTACAGTCATATCCCAACCACAAATCACAGTCATATCCCAACCACATATCACAGTCATATCCCAACCACATATCACAGTAATATCCCAACTACAAATCACAGTCATATCCCAACTACAAATCACAGTCATATCCCAACCACATATCACAGTCATATCCCAACCACATATCACAGTCATATCCCAACCACATATCACAGTCATATCACAAACACATATCACAGTCATATCCCAACCACATATCACAGTCATATCTCCACAGAGGGACTCATATCCCAACCACATATCACAGTCATATCCCAACCACATATCACAGTCATATCCCAACCACATATCAGTCATATCCCAAACACAAATCACAGTCATATCCCAACCACATATCACAGTCATATCCCAACCACATATCACAGTCATATCCCAACCACATATCACAGTCATATCCCAACCACATATCACAGTCATATCTCCACAGAGGGACTCATATCCCAACCACATATCACAGTCATATCCCAACCACATATCACAGTCATATCCCAACCACATATCACAGTCATATCCCAACCACATATCACAGTCATATCCCAACCACATATCACAGTCATATCCCAACCACATATCACAGTCATATCCCAACCACATATCACAGTCATATCCCAACCACATATCACAGTCATATCCCAACCACAAATCACAGTCATATCCCAACCACATATCACAGTCATATCCCAACCACATATCACAGTCATATCTCCACAGAGGGACTCATATCCCAACCAATCAGACCTTCACTGAGGCACTTTTCTGGGATTTTTGTATTGTTTGTATTGCTTTACTGGGAGGCTTATCAGAGCCTCAGTGCTGACAGTATAACTCAGGTTCAGGCTTATCAGAGCCTCAGTGCTGACAGTATAACTCAGGTTCAGGCTTATCAGAGCCTCAGTGCTGACAGTATAACTCAGGTTCAGGCTTATCAGAGCCTCAGTGCTGACAGTATAAACTCAGGTTCAGGCTTATCAGAGCCTCAGTGCTGACAGTATAACTCAGGTTCAGGCTTATCAGAGCCTCAGTGCTGACAGTATAAACTCAGGTTCAGGCTTATCAGAGCCTCAGTGCTGACAGTATAACTCAGGTTCAGGCTTATCAGAGCCTCAGTGCTGACAGTATAACTCAGGTTCAGGCTTATCAGAGCCTCAGTGCTGACAGTATAACTCAGGTTCAGGCTTATCAGAGCCTCAGTGCTGACAGTATAACTCAGGTTCAGGCTTATCAGAGCCTCAGTGCTGACAGTATAACTCAGGTTCAGGCTTATCAGAGCCTCAGTGCTGACAGTATAACTCAGGTTCAGGCTTATCAGAGCCTCAGTGCTGACAGTATAACTCAGGTTCAGGCTTATCAGAGCCTCAGTGCTGACAGTATAACTCAGGTTCAGGCTTATCAGAGCCTCAGTGCTGACAGTATAACTCAGGTTCAGGCTTATCAGAGCCTCAGTGCTGACAGTATAACTCAGGTTCAGGCTTATCAGAGCCTCAGTGCTGACAGTATAACTCAGGTTCAGACTTATCAGAGCCTCAGTGCTGACAGTATAACTCAGGTTCAGGCTTATCAGAGCCTCAGTGCTGACAGTATAACTCAGGTTCAGGCTTATCAGAGCCTCAGTGCTGACAGTATAACTCAGGTTCAGGCTTAACAGAGGTATGTTGAGGTGTGTTACCTTCCTGTTTCGTGTGGACGTTCCAGGAGCGTCAGTATCTTCATCCTCATCTTCATCATCCTACATCACCATGGAAACATCAACATATAAGAACAAATAGGATACTCGTTCTGTTTCTACTACTGTTAGTCTTTACACATAACCAAGTAAAAAAGACAGACACACACACCTCATCCTCCTCTGTGTCAGAGAAAGCTGTCTTCTTCATGGTGTTGTAGAGAGGAATAATGTCAGTCATAGTGGGGTCCCTGAGAGAGAGGGGGAGAGAGAGAGAGAGAGAGAGAGAGAGAGGGGGAGAGGGAGAGAGAGAGAGGGCAGGGGGGAAGAGATGAGAGAGAGAACGAGATGAGAGAGAGAGACAAAGAGAGGCATTCCTCCTTCTGTCAGGAGGAATGGGCCAGAATTCACCCAACTTATTGTGGGAAGCTTGCGGAAGGCTACCCGAAACATTTGACCCAAGTTAAACAATTTAAAGTCAATGCTACCAAATACTAATTGAGTGTATGTAAACTTCTGACCCACTGGGAATGTGATGAAAGAAATAAAACCTGAAATAAATCATTCTCTCTACTATTATTCTGACATTTCACATTATTAAAATAAAGTGGTGATCCTAACTGACCTGAGACAGGGAATGTTTACTAGGATTAAATGTCAGGAATTGTGAAAAACTGAGTTTAAATGTATTTGTTAAGGTGTATGTAAACTTCTGACTTCAACAGTTATAACTATAGTTACAGTCGTATGCAAAAGTTTGGGCACCCCTCTGAGGCTGCATAATAATTTACTCTGTCGTCACAGAAAATGATCACAGTGGCATGCCATTCATTTTTTAATAAAAGCTGAGTACTGGGGTATTGTCCAGACAAAGATTTTTAGTGTAGCAATATTAAGTTGTATGAAATTAAATCAGATGTGAAAAATAGGCTATGCAAAAATGTGGGCACCCTTGTCATTGTGTTGATTTGAATACCTGTAACTACATGGCACTGATTAATTGGAACACACAATTGGTTTGGTGAGCTCATTAAGCCTTGAACTTCATAGACAAGTGCATCCAATCATGAGAAAAGGTATTTAAGGTGGCCAATTGCAAGTTGTTGTTCTCTTTGACTCTCCTCTGAAGAGTGGCAACATGGGGGCCTCAAAACAACTCTCAAATGACCTGAAAACAAAGGTTGTTCAACATTATGGTTTAGGGGAAGGCTACAAAAAGCTATCGCAGAGATGTAAGCTGTCAGTGTCCACTGTGAGGAACATAGTGAGGAAATGGAAGACCACAGGCACAGTTCTTGTTAAGGCCAGAAGTGGCAAGCCAAGTAAAATATCGGAGAGGCAAAGGATGGTGAGAACGGTCAAAAACAGCCCACAGACCACCTCCAAAGACCTACAACATCATCTTGCTGCAGATGGTGTCACTGTGCATCGTTCAACAATTCAGCGCACTTTGCACAAGGAGAAGCTGTACGGGAGAGTGATGCGGAAGAAGCCTTTTCTGCACACACGCCACAAACGCACATTTGGACAAGCCAGCTTCATTTTGGAATAAGGTGCTGTGGACTGATGAAACAAAGATTGAGTTATTTGGTCATAACAAGGGGCGTTATGCATGGGGGAAAAAGAACACAGCGTTCCAAGAAAAACACTTGTTACCCACAGTAAAATTTGGTGGGGGTTCCATCATGCTGTGGGGCTGTGTGGCCAGTGCCGGTACTGGGAATCTGGTTAAAGTTGAGGGTCGCATGGATTCCACTCAATATCAGCAGATTCTTGGGAATAATGTTGAAGAATCAGTCACAAAGTTGAAGTTACGCCGGGGCTGGATATTTCAACAAGACAACGACCCAAAAAACTGCTCAAAATCTACCCGGGCATTTATGCAGAGGAACAAGTACAATGTTCTGGAATGGCCATCCCAGTCCCCAGACCTGAATATCATTGAGAATCTGTGGGATGATTTGAAGCAGGCATGCTCGGCAACCATCAAACCTAACTGAACTGGAGATGTTTTGTAAGGAGGAATGGTCCAAAATACCTTCATCCAGAATCCAGACACTCATTAGAGGCTATAGGAAGCGTCTAGAGGCTGTTATTTTAGCAAAAGGAGGTTCTACTAAATATTGATGTGATTTTTCT
>JAKYLM010000087.1:362500-370000 GCA_023634145.1 Thymallus thymallus | reverse complement strand
ACCTGTCACCTGGATGGGACAAGGTCACTTCTCATTACAACACCACCAGGTATCATCTATCACTGACCTGAACCTGTCACCTGGATGGGACAAGGTCACTTCTCAATACAACACCACCAGGTATCATCTATCACTGACCTGAACCTGTCACCTGGATGGGACAAGGTCACTTCTCATTACAACACCACCAGGTATCATCTATCACTGACCTGAACCTGTCACCTGGATGGGACAAGGTCACTTCTCATTACAACACCACCAGGTATCATCTATCACTGACCTGAACCTGTCACCTGGATGGGACAAGGTCACTTCTCATTACAACACCACCAGGTATCATCTATCACTGACCTGAACCTGTCACCTGGATGGGACAAGGTCACTTCTCATTACAACACCACCAGGTATCATCTATCACTGACCTGAACCTGTCACCTGGATGGGACAAGGTCACTTCTCATTACAACACCACCAGGTATCATCTATCACTGACCTGAACCTGTCACCTGGATGGGACAAGGTCACTTCTCATTACAACACCACCAGGTATCATCTATCACTGACCTGAACCTGTCACCTGGATGGGACAAGGTCACTTCTCATTACAACACCACCAGGTATCATCTATCACTGACCTGAACCTGTCACCTGGATGGGACAAGGTCACTTCTCATTACAACACCACCAGGTATCATCTATCACTGACCTGAACCTGTCACCTGGATGGGACAAGGTCACTTCTCATTACAACACCACTAGGTATCATCTATCACTGACCTGAACCTGTCACCTGGATGGGACAAGGTCACTTCTCATTACAACACCACCAGGTATCATCTATCACTGACCTGAACCTGTCACCTGGATGGGACAAGTACATTGTATCTCTCAGTACAAGGAGAATGACAATATAAACAGTCTGGGTTATTTTCTACGTAGTTAAAAGTATCAAATAAAATCCATTAGTACATGAATTGACAACGATTAAGTAGCTCAACCTCAACCTTAAGGCCCACCCAAAGACAGAACCCGTTTTAACACGGACACGGACATGGACACGGACACGGACACGGTCATTGACATTGAGTGCTTCTACCATTTTAAAGTAGTCAACTGGGTGGGGATTCCTATGAGTTGGTCGCCATCAGCCAATGATCAGAGCATTGTCTGCTTCTTCAAATTTGGTTACCTGGTTTGTAAACGGCTTTAAGATATATCACTGCCACCATCAAGCAGCCACAATAAATGATTGACCCAAGATGTTCAGGACTCCAGCCCTGCAGGTGGCGGTAAATAACCAATAATAGCTTAAAGCTTCCAACACAAAAGAAGAATCAAATGGAGCAGTTTAAATGGAGATGCTCATGCTGTGACAGACACCATAATGACATTAATACAATGATGAGACCTCTATCTATCTCTATGGGTCTACCAGAGACACAGAGCCCTTACAAAGAGACTGACCTAGTAGCTTAACACGTTAAACACAAAACAAGAGAGAATGGACCAAATACAAATACCTTTATCCATCTATATAGGACACAGGCTGACTACCAGAGACACAGAGCCCTTACAAAGAGACTGACCTAGTAGCTTAACACGTTAAACACAAAACAAGAGAGAATGGACCAAATACAAATACCTTTATCCATCTATATAGGACACAGGCTGACTACCAGAGACACAGAGCCCTTACAAAGAGACTGACCTAGTAGCTTAACACGTTAAACACAAAACAAGAGAGAATGGACCAAATACAAATACCTTTATCCATCTATATAGGACACAGGCTGACTACCAGAGACACAGAGCCCTTACAAAGAGACTGACCTATGGTCCAGTGGTGGTCTCTCGCATCATCAAACTGCTGCCGCAGAACCAGGAAGTCAATCACGTCAGGCATGTCGTGGTATCTATGACAACACACCGATACCACGTTAGTAACACACACACACACACACACGGACACAGAGGCACAATTGTGCACACAGACACACACAGAGAGAAGGCAGAGTAAGGTATGTTTACTTCATGGAGAAGGAGCCTCCAGTCAGCCTGCCAGTGTCAGGGTCCAGGAAGGCCAGTTTGAGGCAGCAGAGCGAAGGAAGACCAACCTCATATTTTAGCCCCACTATCTTCACCAGCTCCTGCTCCTACACACACACACCACACCCCCCCCCCCCCCACACACACACACACACACACACACCACACACACACACCCCACACCACACCCCACACACACACACCCCACACACACCCCACCCCACACACACACCACACACACACACCACACACACCCCCCACACACACACCACACACACACCCCACACACACACACCACACCACACCCCACACACACCACACACACACCCCACACACACACACACCACACACACACCCCACACCACACCCCACACACACCCCACACCACACCCCACACACACACACCACACCACACACCCCACACACACACACCACACCACACACACACACACACACACCACACACAGTAAGAGACAGTTGTTTCTTGAGGTCAGGGTGAGTTAGTAATTTAGCTGACAAGCTTATTCAGATCATTTTATCCAGAAGGCTTTCTTTGTGTGTGTGTGGGTGTTACCCGTAGCTCCATCTTGTGCCAGGGTTGTTTCTTGGGGTTGATGCTGTAGATCTGGTTCTGTTTGGTCATCTCTACGTACGCTTCATGTCCCTGACGGAAGTAGTACACCTGGACAACACAACACACTGTTAGGAAGCAGTACACCTGGACAACACAACACACTGTTAGGAAGCAGTACACCTGGACAACACAACACACTGTTAGGACACTGGCTGGCTGGGTTAATGTGTGGGTTACCTCGTCTCCCATCTGTGGTATATAGGGACATCTCCGAGGGACCGTGTCTGTGATCCAGGCTGACGGAAGCCACTCCTCCAGAGATAACCCCTCTTCCTGGAACTCCACCCTCTGAGAGTGAGAGTGAGAGAGAGAGAGAGATGGGGAAGAAGAGAGGATTTTACTTGTAATCAGAGACACTCATTCTGAAACACACACAACACACACACACCTTCCTCCTCTCCTTTGGCTTCTTCTTCTTTGGTAGCGCTCCGTCTTTGTCTTTCTTCCTGTCTCTCTTTCCCTCTCTCTTCTTCTCTCCATCCTCCTCAGAGCTGCTGCTCTTCTTTTTCACCTTCACACTCTTCTTCGGTGGTTCCAGGTTGATCCCTGCATCTGCCGTCCAGTCAGAGTAGTCACTGGAGTAGTCACTATAGCAACAGAGTAATCAGAGTAGTCACTACAGCAACATAGTAATCACAGTACTCATTATAGCAACAGAGTCAAAGTAGTCACTATAGCAACATAGTAATCAGAGTAATCACTATAGCAACATAGTAATCAGAGTAGTCACTATAGCAACAGAGAGTCAAAGTAGTCACTATAGCAACATAGTAAGCACAGTACTCACTATAGCAACAAAGTCAAAGTAGTCACTATAGCAACATAGTAATCAGAGTAATCACTATAGCAACAGAGTAATCAGAGTAGTCACTATAGCAACAGAGAGTCAAAGAAGTCACTATAGCAACATAGTAATCAGAGTAATCACTATAGCAACAGAGTAATCAGAAAAGTCACTATAGCAACAGTCAGAGTAGCCACTATAGTAACAAAATAGTCAAAGTAGTCACTATAGCAACAGAATAGTCAGAGTAGTCACTATAGTAACAAAATAGTCAAAGTAGTCACTATAGCAACAGAATAGTCAGAGTAGTCACTATTGTAACAAAATAGTCAAAGTAGTCACTATAGCAACAGAATAGTCAGAGTAGTCACTATAGCAACAGAATAGTCAGAGTAGCCACTATAGCAACATAATAGTCAGAGTAGTCACTATAGCAACAGAATAGTCAGAGTAGTCACTATAGCAACAGAGTAATCAGAGTAGTCACTATAGCAACAGTCAGAGTAGCCACTATAGTAACAAAATAGTCAAAGTAGTCACTATAGCAACAGAATAGTCAGAGTAGTCGCTATAGTGACAAAATAGTCAAAGTAGTTACTATAGCAACAGAATAGTCAGAGTAGTCACTATAGCAACAGAATAGTCAGAGTAGTCACTATAGCAACAGAATAGTCAGAGTAGCCACTATAGCAACAGAATAGTCAGAGTAGTCACTATAGCAACAGTCAGAGTAGTCACTATAGCAACAGAGTAATCAGAGTAGTCACTATAGCAACAGTCAGAGTAGTCACTATAGCAACAGAGTAATCAGAGTAGTCACTATAGCAACAGTCAGAGTAGTCACTATAGTAACAAAATAGTCAAAGTAGTCACTATAGCAACAGAATAGTCAGAGTAGTCACTATAGCAACAGAATAGTCAGAGTAGTCACTATAGCAACATAATAGTCAGAGTAGTCACTATAGCAACATAATAGTCAGAGTAGTCACTATAGCAACATAATAGTCAAAGTAGTCACTATAGCAACAGAATAGTCAGAGTAGTCACTATAGCAACAGATTAGTCAGAGTAGTCACTATAGCAACAGAATAGTCAGAGTAGTCACTATAGCAACAGAATAGTCAGAGTAGTCACAATAGCAACAGAATAGTCAGAGTAGTCACAATAGCAACAGAATAGTCAGAGTAGTCACTATAGCAACAGAATAGTCAGAGTAGTCACTATATCTATGGAATAGTCAGAGTAGTCACTATATCTATGGAATAGTCAGAGTAGTCACTATAGCAACAGAATAGTCAGAGTAGTCACTATATCTATGGAATAGTCAGAGTAGTCACTATATCTATGGAATAGTCAGAGTAGTCACTATAGCAACAGAATAGTCAGAGTAGTCACTATATCTATGGAATAGTCAGAGTAGTCACTATATCTATGGAATAGTCAGAGTAGTCACTATATCTATGGAATAGTCAGAGTAGTCACTATATCTATGGAATAGTCAGAGTAGTCACTATATCTATGGAATAGTCAGAGTAGTCACTATATCTATGGAATAGTCAGAGTAGTCACTATATCTATGGAATAGTCAGAGTAGTCACTATATCTATGGAATAGTCAGAGTAGTCACTATATGAATGTAATAGTGACTGGGGTAGTCACTATATCTATGGAATAGTCAGAGTAGTCACTATATGAATGTAATAGTCACTGGGGTAGTCACTATATCTATGGAATAGTCAGAGTAGTCACTATATGAATGTAATAGTCACTGGAGTAGTCACTATATCTATGGAATAGTCAGAGTAGTCACTATATAAAATGTAATAGTCAGAGTAGTCACTATATCTATGGAATAGTCAGAGTAGTCACTATAGCAACAGAATAGTCAGAGTAGTCACTATATGAATGTAATAGTCAGAGTAGTCACTATATCTATGGAATAGTCAGAGTAGTCACTATATGAATGTAATAGTCAGAGTAGTCACTATATCTATGGAATAGTCAGAGTAGTCACTATATCTATGGAATAGTCAGAGTAGTCACTATATGAATGTAATAGTCAGAGTAGTCACTATATCTATGGAATAGTCAGAGTAGTCACTATATCTATGGAATAGTCAGAGTAGTCACTATATCTATGGAATAGTCAGAGTAGTCACTATATCTATGGAATAGTCAGAGTAGTCACTATATCTATGGAATAGTCAGAGTAGTCACTATATCTATGGAATAGTCAGAGTAGTCACTATATGAATGTAATAGTCACTGGGGTAGTCACTATATCTATGGAATAGTCAGAGTAGTCACTATATGAATGTAATAGTCACTGGGGTAGTCACTATATCTATGGAATAGTCAGAGTAGTCACTATATGAATGTAATAGTCACTGGGGTAGTCACTATGGCAGAGTAGTCACTACAGTAACATATTGGTCAGAGTAGCCACTATAATACGTAGTCACTGGATTAGTCACCAAGTAGCCATGAAGAAGTATGGTTCTTACCTGGAGCTGCTGTGGTCGGTGTCTGTGTGTGTGTTGGTTCTTACCTGGAGCTGCTGTGGTCGGTGTCTGTGTGTGTGTTGGTTCTTACCTGGAGCTGCTGTGGTCTTCTTCAGGCCAGGGCTCCTTCTCCTCCCCTGAAGAGTTCCCATTCATAGGTTTAGGATGCACATCTACCTCTCCCTGGAGAGAGAGAGAAAGAGAGAGGGGAAATGAGGAGAGGAGGCGGAGATATAGAGGAAGAGAGAGAGACGTGGGGAGAGAGGAGGGGGGAGTGTAGAGGAAGAGAGAGAGACGTGGGGAGAGAGGAGGGGGGAGTGTAGAGGAAGAGAGAGAGACGTGGGGAGAGAGGAGGGGGGTGTAGAGGAAGAGAGAGAGACGTGGGGAGAGAGGAGGGGGGAGTGTAGAGGAAGAGAGAGAGACGTGGGGAGAGAGGAGGGGGGAGTGTAGAGGAAGAGAGAGAGACGTGGGGAGAGAGGAGGGGGGAGTGTAGAGGAAGAGAGAGAGACGTGGGGAGAGAGGAGGGGGGAGAGAGGAGGGGGGGTTATAGAGGAAGAGAGAGAGACGGGGGGGAAAGTCCTGCTAGAGTGTTCATCTAGAAGGTTCTACTAAAGAGTTCAACTAGAAGGTCCTGCTAGAGTGTTCATCTAGAAGGTTCTACTAGTGTTCATCTAGAAGGTTCTACTAGAGTGTTCAACTAGAAGGTTCTACTAGAGTGTTCAACTAGAAGGTTCTACTAAAGAGTTCAACTAGAAGGTCCTGCTAGAGTGTTCATCTAGAAGGTTCTACTAGTGTTCATCTAGAAGGTTCTACTAGAGTGTTCAACTAGAAGGTTCTACTAGAGTGTTCAACTAGAAGGTTCTACTAGAGTGTTCAACTAGAAGGTTCTACTAGAGTGTTCATCTAGAAGGTTCTACTAGTGTTCATCTAGAAGGTTCTACTAAAGAGTTCTACTAGAAGGTCCAAAGCAAATACAGTCACGTGTGAATACATTTTGACTCGGGAATCGAGCCCTCTATCCTGGCGTTGCAATGTTCTACCAATATGCATGACAGGGTTATAAATGCTTTGTGAAGCCTCACGTTAATATGATTTATAAGGCCTTTATTAAGCAGTGCTTATGCCACCCTTTATGAAGCACATGTTAATATCATATTCAACATAGTGGGTTATGCCACTCAGTTATGCCACTCTTTATAAAACATGACGTACGGTTATAGATGATTTGTAACACATGTGTAGTATTCATGAAGCCTTTATAAGCTGCACGTCATCTAAAGCGGGAGAATAAAAGGTCTTAACTGGCCAATACCACAGAGTACCACCTTTCTCTCTCATTTCAGAACTTCTGCAGTCACCTCCTCAGAGCTTTTCAGTCAACCGGCTGTACCTCTGAGATGCTGTAGTCGTCGTCGTCATCGGCAATCTCAGCGCTCTGACGACTCGTCTCCTCGACGGCCAGACGTGTCTGGTAGCCATGGTTACCATGACCCCTCCTCCCCTCCTCCACCCCTACACACTCTGGAGAGGGGAAC
>JAKYLM010000087.1:172500-357500 GCA_023634145.1 Thymallus thymallus | reverse complement strand
TTCATTGACTACAGCTCAGGATTCAACACCATAGTTCCCTCCAAGCTCATCATTAAGCTCAAGGCCCTCGGTCTGAAAAGCACCTCTTCAACCTCAGAAATTTGGCTTGGCATCTAAAACCCCTTTTACAGATGCACAATTGAGATAATCCTGTCGGGCTGAATCACCGCCTGGTATGGCAACTGCACCGTCTGCAATCACAGGGCTCAGTCTGCCCAACGCATTACCGGGGACAAACTACCTGCCATACAGGACACCTCATACAGCCCATACAACTGCTGCTATTCCCTCCAGCCCATACAACTGCTGCTACTCCCTCCAGCCCATACAACTGCTGCTATTCCCTCCAGCCCATACAACTGCTGCTACTCCCTCCAGCCCATACAACTGCTGCTACTCCCTCCAGCCCATACAACTGCTGCTACTCCCTCCAGCCCATACAACTGCTGCTATTCCCTCCAGCCCATACAACTGCTGCTATTCCCTCCAGCCCATACAACTGCTGCTATTCCCTCCAGCCCATACAACTGCTGCTATTCCCTCCAGCCCATACAACTGCTGCTATTCCCTCCAGCCCATACAACTGCTGCTACTCCCTCCAGCCCATACAACTGCTGCTATTCCCTCCAGCCCATACAACTGCTGCTATTCCCTCCAGCCCATACAACTGCTGCTACTCCCTCCAGCCCATACAACTGCTGCTACTCCCTCCAGCCCATACAACTGCTGCTACTCCCTCCAGCCCATACAACTGCTGCTACTCCCTCCAGCCCATACAACTGCTGCTACTCCCCATATGACACGGCCACTGCAAAATGTTGGTTTAGTGGCCAACTAACCATTTCTTTGTGGATTTTGATGTGTGCTTAGGGTTATTATCTTGCTGGAAGATCTACGTGCGGTCAAGTTTCAGCCTCCAGGTTTTTGGATAAAATGTCCTGGTACTGGGTAAAGGTCATTATGCAGTTGACCTTAACACCATATTTTAGAGTAGGTACAGGGTTATTTTCTGCTTATGCATTCTCATTTCGACACCAAACACACCACTGGTCAAAAGAGCTCTATTTTCATGTCATCTGACCAAAGCACCGGTTCCAATCCAAAGCACCGGTTCCAATCCAAAGCACCGGTTCCAATCCAAAGCACCGGTTCCAATCCAAAGCACCGGTTCCAATCCAAAGCACCGGTTCCAATCCAAAGCACCGGTTCCAATCCAAAGCACCGGTTCCAATCCAAAGCACCGGTTCCAATCCAAAGCACCGGTTCCAATCCAAAGCACCGGTTCCAATCCAAAGCACCGGTTCCAATCCAAAGCACCGGTTCCAATCCAAAGCACCGGTTCCAATCCAAAGCACCGGTTCCAATCCAAAGCACCGGTTCCAATCCAAAGCACCGGTTCCAATCCAAAGCACCGGTTCCAATCCAAGTGCCAAAGCTGTTTAAGAAAAACTCCAGCCATTTATATTTGTTGGATGAAATGAATATAAAGCTGTTTAGCTGTGAACACCAGCGGTGGGTTGGTTGTCCAAACCATGCATTTACTGATCAGTGTAACTTTAGAAGTACCAAAAAGAAAATGCTCTGTTTTTGCTTTACTGCAGGCTAAATACAGTATAGAATCTCAGCCAGTACATGACTTTGGCAGGAGCTCAACGGAGCTCCTTAAATGGTCTACTGCTTAGCTTACTCCACCACTGTCCTCTCTCTGATCCAGATCACCTTTCTGTTCAACTCTGTTGCAGATAAACATGCCTTGTATAAGAGATTAAGGGTCAACTGGCAGAAATTACAGGTCTTACTTTGGTTAGAAAAACAAAGTCAAGAAAATTCTGGAAAGTGGTCAAATCTTTGAAAATAAACTCCACCCCCTCATTGCCCCAGCAGGTTATGACAGCCTCTGGTCCCATAAGAGACAAACATGAAACTGTGTGGCGCTTTTAATAACCATCTTGCCTCAGCTGGCCAATGGTTTCTGAAAATACCTCAGGTTCCACTAGAGGGAGCCCTTTATTCACTTCTAAACAGACAGCAGAGAACGAGGTCACTCCAGGATCTTTTGTTCTTCATTCAAACCATTTTGTCAAAGTGTTGCAGGAAATGTCAACTGAACAAAAATATAAATGCAACAATTTCAATGATTTTACTGAGTTACAGATCATATGAGGAAATCGGTCAATTAAAATAACTAATTAGGCTAAATCTATGGATTTCACATTACTGGGAATACAGTGTTATATTTTGAGACAGGCTTGTATGAACTAAGTAGCAGAGGGTATAGTGGATAAACAGGTTCATGTCAAGACCTGCATGTTTTTCTTGTTAAAAAAAGGCCTACACTGAACACCACACATTGGCTGCTACTGTTGGCTGAATGAAAGAAAAGCTTTTTCCATGTTAAAATGTTATGGGATGCATTTTCTCCATTGTTTTTGATAGTAGACCACTGGTAGGTCTACATTGTAGCCTACATGACCACTGTAAACGCACGCTGGAAGATCACATCATTTTCACAACGTTCAAGTTTGCACTCAGCAGACCTGGAATTTGCTAAACGCGAACATTGTACGTGACAAGTTAACATTTTGCCCATTTGGAGTTTCATATGCCTGATATGGACATAACATAGGCCTAACAGACAAAATAGCATTCAAAATAATACAAATATATACATACTCCTATCAGTCATTGTTTTTGAAACCAGTGGACAGCCAGTGAAAAACAGCTACATAGTGTGGATGCAAGACTATGGAGTAAAAGTTGGGGCTTTTATTGCTCAATCTAATTCATGCTGATAAAAAGAAATCCATCCATCGGCCTAATGGAGACGTGCTCAAAGTTCACTTTTGATAGACTTAAAGGGGCAGTCTGTAGTTACTTAAAGGGGCAGTCTGTAGTTACCTAAAGGGGCAGTCTGTAGTTACTTAAAGGGGCAGTCTGTAGTTACTTAAAGGGGCAGTCTGTAGTTACCTAAAGGGGCAGTCTGTAGTTACTTAAAGGGGCAGTCTGTAGTTACTTAAAGGGGCAGTCTGTAGTTACTTAAAGGGGCAGTCTGTAGTTACCTAAAGGGGCAGTCTGTAGTTACTTAAAGGGGCAGTCTGTAGTTACCTAAAGGGGCAGTCTGTAGTTACTTAAAGGGGCAGTCTGTAGTTACTTAAAGGGGCAGTCTGTAGTTGCTACATCATTTTTTTTAACTTATAAATTATATAGACAGTACCAGTCAAAAGTTTGGACACTACTACTTGAAGGATTTGTTTCTACAAACTATGAAATAACACATAAGGAATTATGTAGTAACCAAAAAAGTGTTAAACAAATCAAAATATATTTTAGATTTCAGATTCTTCTAGGTAGCCACCCTTTGCCTTGATGACAGCTTTGAACACTCATGCCATTCCATGAGAGCAGCATTTATCATTCAACTTTAATCAATGAGTTCAATCAGGCCTCCATGACAACAACATAGGGGTCATGCCCCTATGGGGTCATGCTCAGGTAAAACTATGTAACTAATCTATACTTCCATATTTACAAGTCCTATTCTTGAAGATCAAGGGGTATAACATGTATTGGAATGACTGGAATTCTGATAGACTTTGGTTTTTAATGTAAAGATATAATTTAATGGTATTATTATATGTAGTAGAAAGTGATGGGTTAGAAGAAGCCTCCATAACCAACCCGTAAAGTAACATGTAACATCCATATATGACCAGCTATGTAAACTTTAACATTGATTTATCCTGTAATAGATGTTGTTCAATCAGTAACATACATGTTAGTCTTCATCTAATGTCTCTTAAGGGGAAAGTCATCTAAAAGTAACTGAATGTAATCAGATTACGTTACTGAGTTTGGGTAATACAAAAGTTACATTACTGATTACAATTTAGGACAGGTAACTAGTAACTGTAACAGATTACATTTAGAAAGTAACCTGCCCAACCCTGACTGTGGGACATTATATAGACAGGTGTGTGCCTTGTAGAGGTGACATGCTGTATTGGTCACCCTGGTTACAAGGTGTATTGGAGAGGTGACATGCTGTATTGGTCACCCTGGTTACAAGGTGTATTGGAGAGGTGACATGCTGTATTGGTCACCCTGGTTACAAGGTGTATTGGAGAGGTGACATGCTGTATTGGTCACCCTGGTTACAAGGTGTATTGGAGAGGTGACATGCTGTATTGGTCACCCTGGTTACAAGGTGTATTGGAGAGGTGACATGCTGTATTGGTCACCCTGGTTACAAGGTGTATTGGAGAGGTGACATGCTGTATTGGTCACCCTGGTTACAAGGTGTATTGGAGAGGTGACATGCTGTATTGGTCACCCTGGTTACAAGGTGTATTGGAGAGGTGACATGCTGTATTGGTCACCCTGGTTACAAGGTGTATTGGAGAGGTGACATGCTGTATTGGTCACCCTGGTTACAAGGTGTATTGGAGAGGTGACATGCTGTATTGGTCACCCTGGTTACAAGGTGTATTGGAGAGGTGACATGCTGTATTGGTCACCCTGGAGATGTGACATGTTGTCCATTTGGCTTATGGTTTCTGATGGTGGAGAGCATGCGCCATCTATAGGAAGTTTGGTTTGTTACACAGTCCAGAGAGCACATGCCATTTGTAATATATTATGGACAATCTGCCATCCAAATCGGTGGTATTTGCTTTCGTGTATATGGTTTGCCCAATTTCAATAAGTTTCATTTTTGTCCATAAAGCATATGGTTTACCGTCCCCTGATATCTGGAAGGCGGCCATGTCCGCCCCCTTTACAAAAGGTGGAGATCCTTCTCACCTACATTATAATTTCTTCTTGCCTTGCAAAAATATTAGAATCACTGGCAAACGCTCAGCTAAGAACTTCTATTACTTCACATTCTATTGTTAATGTCACCAGTCTGGTTTTAGACCTGGATATATTGTCTTAAATTACATATTAAATTGCTTAGATCATAGGAATCACTGTGCTGCCATATTTATAGACCTATCCAAGGCCTTTGATACTGTCAACCATCCCCTACTCATTCAAAGGTTGTCTGAAATGGGCCTCGACCAGGGAACAATCTGTCAGACAGGACACTGTATGCTTTCTGATGGTGTCAAGTCAAGTTACCTCGATATTACTTAAGGTGTCCCACAGCAGTCGATTTTATTACTATTTATATAAATAATATTGGTCTATCTGCAAAAATCTGTAACATTCATCTGTATGCAGATGATACTTACAGTATGTACGCTGTTGACCAGGCTGTTGGAGCTGAAATCTGATTTTGTTGCCTTGCAGAAAGTCCTTGTTGATTTAAAATTGGTACTTAATGTGGGAAAAACTAAATGTATGCTGCTTTCAAATGTTCATAGAAATATTTCAGATGTTTTACACTTTTATCCATTGGATTGTTTTTTCATCAAACAGGTTCCTGTCTATAAATATCTGGGCTTTTGGATTGAAAATAATTTGACATTTAAAAAACACACGGATGAGCTAGTTAAGAAGCTGAGATTTAACGTAGGCTTCTTTAATAGAAATACATGAGTGTACAAAACATTAGGAACACCTTCCTAATATTGAGTTACCCCCCCCTCCCCTCAGAACAGCCTCCATTCATCAGGACATGGACTCTACAAGATGTTGAAACCGTTCTACAGGGATGATGGTCCATGTTGACTCCAATACTTCACACAGTTGTCAAGTTGGCTGTATGTGCTTTGGTTGGTGGACCATTCTTTATACACAGGAAACTGTTGATGGTGAAAAACCCAGCAGCGTTGCAGTTCTTGACACAAACCGGTGCGCCTGGCACCTGCTACCATACCCCGTTCTAATGCACTTAAATCTGTTGTCTTGTCCATTCACCCTCTGAATGGCACACACACACTCCATGTCTTAATTGTCTCAAGGCTTAACAATCCTTCTTGAACCTGTCTCCTCGCCTTCATCTACACTGATTGAAGTGGATTTAACAAGTGACATCAATAAGGGATCATAGATTTCACCTGGACTCACCTGGTCAGGTGTTCTTAATGTTTTGTCCACTCAGATCATAAACAGCAGTAAACTTTCCTGCCAGTCAACAGACCATGGTGACACTACTGTTAAACCTTTGGATGCTGTCTACCATAGACACTTTTCTGTACCACAGGTCAGAGTTAATACTACACATTGTAAAGTCATGTTTTGTCTTTGTGGTTATGTATCTGACCCCAGTTAGACTAGCTGTCACCACTGGCGTCGGATAATGGGATCCTAATTAATCAAATCAAATACTCGTCCTTTATCAACAGGTTGTCTGGTCCTCATTAAAGACAGGTTGTCTGGTCCTCCAGCAACCTTATAGTTACAGGCCCAACACTCTAACCACTCAGCTACCTGCCATTAAAATTTAAAAAATATGAGTGAGACACCAAACCCGTTCACATGGATGGTTAACTCTCCAGGTTCTACTAGTACGTACTGATCTAGGTAAAGCCGCTGTCAGTTTTAGTGCTTCATACATCTCGACTCCCTGGGGCCTCTGGGGCGGTTTAGGGGCCTCTGGGGCGGTTTAGGGGCCTCTGGGGCAGTTTAGGGGCCTCTGGGGCAGATTAATTGTATGTGAAATGCAACTGTTTGGATTAAATGTCAATACTTGTATCTGTGGTGTTTGAAGCCGTGAAGTTCATTCTGTCATTTATAGTTTATTTGTATTGATCATTTTGAATGTGTTGTATTGCTGTCCTCAGGGAAACATTGTAATTGAGACCCTGGTCTCAGTGAGTTTCCCTGAATAAATTCAAGTTAAATAAAAAGTTTAATTAATACAAAAATACATAGAATATTGGCTTAAACTATTGTAGAATTCCTGCACCTAAATATAAACAGTACCTTTATCAGTCAAAGTCAAGCAGATCCAAACACATCCAGATAAGCCAGCAACTAATTATCACTCTGTCTCACTATCGAGAAACTCACTTCTGCAATAAAATCCCAGTTTGGGGGATTTTCATGCAAGACAATGACATGTACCTGAGGAGGTGGTGACTCCCTGACATGTACCTGAGGAGGTGGTGACTCCCTGACGTACCTGAGGAGATGGTGACTCCCTGACATGTACCTGAGGAGGTGGTGACTCCCTGGCATGTACCTGAGGAGGTGGTGACTCCCTGGCATGTACCTGAGGAGGTGGTGACTCCCTGACATGTACCTGAGGAGGTGGTGACTCCCTGGCATGTACCTGAGGAGGTGGTGACTCCCTGGCATGTACCTGAGGAGGTGGTGACTCCCTGACGTACCTGAGGAGGTGGTGACTCCCTGACATGTACCTGAGGAGGTGGTGACTCCCTGGCATGTACCTGAGGAGGTGGTGACTCCCTGACATGTACCTGAGGAGGTGGTGACTCCCTGACATGTACCTGAGGAGGTGGTGACTCCCTGGCATGTACCTGAGGAGGTGGTGACTCCCTGGCATGTACCTGAGGAGGTGGTGACTCCCTGGCATGTACCTGAGGAGGTGGTGACTCCCTGACATGTACCTGAGGAGGTGGTGACTCCCTGACATGTACCTGAGGAGGTGGTGACTCCCTGACATGTACCTGAGGAGGTGGTGACTCCCTGGCATGTACCTGAGGAGGTGGTGACTCCCTGGCATGTACCTGAGGAGGTGGTGACTCCCTGACACATGGACATGTACCTTAGGTGGTGACTCCATGACAAATGGACATGTACCTGAGGAGGTGACTCCCATCTGTGGTATTAGCTGTTGGTCTCTGCAGTTCTCCCGTCCGGGTACGAGGCGCTGGTATGGAGGGGGGTGGGGGTTCCCGTCTACGTCCACCAGGAAGGGCGGGGGCATGAGGTGTGGTGCCTGCTGGGTCTGCTCGTCCAACACGTAGTTATTAACATCCCGGATCAACGGGCGGTAGTCAGTATGGAAGAACATCTGGTCCGCTATCTGGGAGAGAGAGAGGTAAAGTGTAGATGTGTTGAGTAGTTATACAACAGGTTGTAGAGTAGTTCTAAAATAATAGTAGTAGAAGTAGTAGTACAGTACAGTATAGTATAGTATAGTACAGTATAGTATAGTACAGTATAGTATAGTACATTACAGTATAGTACAGTACAGTATAGTATAGTATAGTACCGTATAGTACAGTATAGTATCATATTGTATCGCAGTAGTACAGTACAGTACAGTACAGTATAGTACAGTATAGTATAGTATAGTACAGTACAGTATAGTACAGTACATTACAGTATAGTACAGTACAGTATAGTACAGTATAGTATCATATTGTATCGCAGTAGTACAGTACAGTACAGTATAGTATAGTACAGTATAGTATAGTACAGTATAGTATAGTACAGTACATTACAGTATAGTACAGTACAGTATAGTATAGTATAGTACAGTATAGTACAGTATAGTACAGTATAGTATCATATTGTATCGCAGTAGTACAGTACAGTACAGTACAGTACAGTATAGTACAGTATAGTATAGTACAGTATAGTATAGTACAGTACATTACAGTATAGTACAGTACAGTATAGTATAGTATAGTATAGTACCGTATAGTACAGTATAGTATCATATTGTATTGCAGTAGTACAGTACAGTACAGTATAGTACAGTATAGTACAGTATAGTACAGTACAGTATAGTACAGTACATTACAGTATAGTACAGTACAGTATAGTACAGTAGTATCATATTGTATCGCAGTAGTACAGTACAGTACAGTATAGTATAGTACAGTATAGTATAGTATAGTACAGTACATTACAGTATAGTACAGTACAGTATAGTATAGTATAGTACAGTATAGTACAGTATAGTATCATATTGTATCGCAGTAGTACAGTACAGTACAGTACAGTATAGTACAGTATAGTATAGTACAGTATAGTACAGTACAGTATAGTACAGTACAGTATAGTACAGTATAGTATCATATTGTATCGCAGTAGTACAGTACAGTACAGTATAGTATAGTATAGTACAGTATAGTATAGTACAGTACACTATAGTACAGTATAGTATCATATTGTATCGCAGTAGTACAGTACAGTACAGTATAGTATAGTATAGTACAGTAAAGTACAGTATAGTACAGTACAGTACAGTATCATATTGTATCGCAGTAGTACAGCACAGTACAGTACAGTATAGTACAGTACAGTATAGTACAGTACAGTATAGTACAGTACAGTATAGTACAGTATAGTAATAGTACAGTATAGTACAGTACAGTATAGTACAGTATAGTATAGTACAGTATAGTAATAGTACAGTACAGTATCATATTGTATCGCAGTAGTACAATACAGTACAGTATAGTACAGTACAGTATAGTACAGTATAGTATAGTACAGTATAGTACAGTACAGTATAATATAGTACAGTACAGTATAGTACAGTACAGTATCATATTGTATCGCAGTAGTACAGTACAGTATAGTATAGTATAGTATAGTACAGTACAGTATAGTACAGTACAGTACAGTATAGTATAGTACAGTACAGTATAGTACAGTACAGTATAGTACAGTACAGTACAGTATAGTACAGTACAGTATAGTACAGTCATGGTCAAAAGTTTTGAGAATGACAAGTATTGGTCTCCACAAAGTTTGCTGCTTCAGTGTTCTTAGATCTTTATGTCAGTAGTTACTATGGTAACACTGAAGTATAATTACAAGTATTCCATAAGTGTCAAAGGCTTTCATTGACAATGACATTCAGTTTATGCAAAGAGTCAATGTTTGCAGTGTTGACCCTCTGCAATCCGCCCTGGCATGCTGTCAATTAACTTCTGGGCCACATCCTGACTGATGGCAGGCCATTCTTGCATAATCAATGCTTGGAGTTTGACAGAAGTTGTGGGTTTTTGTTTGTCCACCCGCCTCTTAAGGATCGACCACAAGTTCTCAATGGGATTAAGGTCTGGGGAGTTTCCTCGTCATGGACCCAAAATGTCTATGATTTGTTCCCCGAGCCACTAAGTTATAACTTTTGCCTTACGGCAAGGTGCTCCATCATGCTGGAAAAGGCATTGGTCGTCACCAAACTGTTCTTGGATGGTTGGGAGAAGTTGCTCTCGGAGGATGTCTTGGTACCATTCTTTATTCATGGCTGTGTTCTTAGGCAAAATTGTGAGTGAGCCCACTCCCTTGGCTGAGAATAAACCCCACACATGAATGGTCTCAGGATGCTTTACTGTTGGCATGACACAGGACTGATGGTAGCTCTCACCTTGTCTTCTCCGGACAAGGTGTTTTCCGGATGGCCCAAACAATCGGAAAGGGGATTCATCAGAGAAAATGACTCTACCCCAGTCCTCAGCAGTCCAATCCCTGTACCTTTTGCAGAATATCAGTCTGTCCCTGATGTTTTTCCTGGAGAGAAGTGGCTTCTTTGCAATCTTACCAGCAGCAATATCCTTGCCTGTGAAGCCCTTTTTGTGCAAAGCAATGATGACGGCACGTTTCCTTGCAGGTAACCATGGTTAACAGAGGAAGAACAATGATTTCAAGCACCATCCTCCTTTTAAAGCTTCCAGTCTGTTATTCTGAGTCAATCAGCATGACAGAGTGATCTCCAGCCTTGTCCTCGTCAACACTCTCACCTGTGTTAACGAGACAATCACTGACATGATGGCAGCTGGTCCTTTTGTGGCAGGGCTGAAATGCAGTGGAAATGTTTTTTGGGGATTAAGTTCATTTTCATGGCAAAGAGGGACTTTGCAATTAATTGCAATTCATCTGATCACTCTTCATGACATTCTGGAGTATATTCAAATTGCCATCATCAACACTGAGGCAGCAAACTTTGGGGAGACCAATACTTGTGTCATTCTCAAAACTTTTGACCACGACTGTAGTAGTAGTTGTAGAAGTAGCATATTATTGTAGTAGTATAGTAGTAGTATCATAATAATATAGTATCATATTAGTAGGGCGGCAGGTAGCCTAGCGGTTAGAGCATTGGGCCAGTAACCGAAAGGTAGCTGGTTCGAATACCTGAGCTGACAAGGTGAAAAACCTGCCAATGTGTCCTTGAGCAAGGCACTTAACCCTAATTTGCTCCAGGGTCTGACCCTGTAGGTAGGCTGTCATTATAAATAAGAATTTGTTCTTAACTGACTTGCCTAGTTAAAGGTTAAATAAATGTAATTAAAAAAAAATAGTAGTAGTAGTAGTAGTAGTAGTAGTAGTAGTAGCAGCAGTAGTAGTTTCATAGTAGTTGTAATATATTAGTAGTATAGCCATAGTAGTAGTAGTATAGTATTGTACAAGTAGTATAGGCTGTCATTATAAATAAGAATTTGTTCTTAACTGACTTGCCCAGTTAAATAAAGGTTAAATAAATGTAATTTAAAAAAAAATAGTAGTAGTAGTAGTAGTAGTAGTAGTAGTTTCATAGTAGTTGTAATATATTAGTAGTATAGTCATAGTAGTAGTATAGTATTGTAGCAGTAGTAGAAGTAGTATAGTATCATAGTAGTAGAACTGGTATGGTATCATAGTACTGGTAGTGGTATTTGTATAGTATTGCAGTAGTAGTAGTAGTAGTATTGTAGTACAGTAGCAGTAGTAGTAGTAGACATAGTATATTAGCGAGTAGTAAAAGTAGTATCGTAGTAGTAGTAGTAATAGTATCAAACTAGTAGAAGTAGTATAGTATCGTAATAGTAGAAGTAAAATAGCATAGTACCGTAGTAGTATAGTAGTAGTAAAGCAGTATAGTAGTAGTAGTAGTGTGTACCTTGTCGTACTTGCTGCTGGATCCGAAGCCGAAGATGAGCAGGTGACCATGTGAGTCGGTAGCAGCAAAGTGCTGTCCATCAGGACTACACTTACAGTCAAACACGGCCCCATGGCCTTGGCCCTCAATCTGGAGAGTTAACATAGAATTATTACAGTCAAACACGGCCCCATGGCCTTGGCCCTCAATCTGGAGACAGGGATAATGGAGAGTTGTTACCATAGGTGGGGAAACGCTCTGAGATGCTCTCAGTGATAGAGCAGTAATGAAGGAACATTATCCCCAACCCTGAACCATCACCCCACCTACACCCCACCTACACCCCACCTACACCCCACCTACACCCCAGTCTCACCATGTTGAAGTAGGATCGTATCTTGACCCCCAAGGCCAGGTCCCAGACGATGGCGTTCCCATCATGCCCCGCGCTGAACAGGATGCGGGGGTCAAAGGGGTGTGGCTCCAGAACAAACACCTCGTCTTCATGGCCCTGGGATCAATCAATCAATCAATCAATGAATCCATCAATGAATCCATCAATGAATCCATCAATCAATTAATCCATCAATCAATCAATCCATCAATCAATCCATCAATCAATCAATCCATCAATCAATCCATCAATCAATCCATCAATCAATCCATCAATCAATCAATCCATCAATCAATCCATCAAATCAGTGTATATGTGTCTGTGTGTGTGTGTGTTTATGTACCATCAGTATGTGGATGAGGTTTCCGGTGGTGGAGTTCCAGACTTTGAGCGTCAGGTTGTTGGCGGCGGTGATGACTGTGTTGTCGTGACGATCCCAGGCTACCATGGTAACCTTCAGCTTGGTCACCTTGTCCTCCAGCGGAGGGGGATTGTACTTCCTGGTAGACAGATGACATCACAACATTAATAATGGCAGCACTAATCAGGGCTCTAAATGACCAATGAATTTCATTGGTTTTTCATTGGTTTTTCATTGGTTTTTCATTGGTTTTTCATTGGTACTCCCAACAAAATGTAGGAGCACCAGAAAATATATTTGAGGATTGAGATAAAACATGTTGTGCCCTAATATGTAACCAGACGGTTTAACAGTTCATTCTTCTGGGCCGAGCGGCACGGCGTTCTAAGGCCCTGCATCGCTGAGGCGCCACTGGAGCTTCGTGACCAGGAGAGGCAAAGTCCTCCGAAACATTACCCGCAAAACCGCATTTCTTAACACCCGCTCGTTTATCCCGAAAGACAGCTGCACCAATGGGTCGTAGGAAACACTGTTCAACTGACGACCGAAGTCAGCCTTGCAAGCACCCGGCCCGCCACAAGGAGTCACGAGAGCGCGATGAGCCAAGTAAAGCCCCAGGCCAAACCCTCCCCTAACCCGGACGACGCTGGGACAATTGTGCGCCTCCCTATGGGACTCCCAATAACGGCCGGTTAGGATACAGCCCGGGATTGTTTCAGATTTAGCCATTGTTTAGCTGGAATGGAATGTTCATATCCTGTATATTTGACTGTGATATGTGGTTGTCTCACCTAGCTATTAGGGCTGGGAATTAACAGTTCACTTATTCCACATTTTGTTGTATTACAGCCTGAATTCAAAATGGATAAAATATTATTTTTTTCCTCGCACAATACACCATATTGACAAAGTGAAGACATGTTTTTAGAAATGTTTGCAAATGTTTTGAAAATGAAATACAGAAATATCGAAGTATTAACACCCCGAGGCAATACATGTTAGAATCACAGATTACAGCTGTGAGTCTTTCTGGGTAAATCTAAGAGCTTTGCACACCTGGATTGTACAATATTAAAAATATATTATTATTCAAATTCTTCTTGCTTGATAATATGAAGACTGGTACTCAGTGATGTGTTGGATTTGCCCAAAAAATAACACTTTGTATTCAGGACATAAAATTAATTTCTTTGCCACATTTTTTGCAGTTTTACTGCTCGACTGAGAGACCTTACAGATAATTGTATGTTTGGAGTACAGAGATGAGGTAGTCATTAAAACATCATGATCAACACTATTATTGAACACAGAGTGAGTTCATGCAACTTATTATGTGACATACTAAGCACATTTTTACTCCTGAACTTTTTTAGGCTTGCCATAACAACGAGGTTGAGTACTTATTGACTCAAGACATTTTATTTTGACATTATGGGGTATTGTGCGTCGGCCAGTGACACAACATCTCAATTCAATCTATTTTATATTCAGGCTGTAACACAATAACGTTTGGAAAAAGTCAAGGGGTGTGAATACTTTATGTATTGCGTTTCGATACTGCATTCTATTGCGGTTTGATGTTACAAACATATATTACTGCTTTCACATAGGATTTATGGTATTTTGTCTTTTCAAAAATTGGGCAATGTTTATATGACTCCCTTACAAACAGGCCCATTCTACCACACCTTTTATACCTCTGTGTGCAATCAGGCTTAACGGGGATTAGTGCTAGTAGTGGTGTGCAGACGTGGCAGGGCATCTATTGTAATAAATCCTCTGACAAGATACACAAAATGAATACATGTTCTATTTGTTTAGGCAGGTTCTAAGAAAAATTATAAGACTAAATGTGTTTATAAAAGAATAGAATGGTATATTTATTCTTTAATTAGGCCCATTCTACAGCCATCCATTCTATAGCCATCCATTCTATAGCCATCCATTCTATAGCCATCCATTCTACAGCCATCCATTCTACAGCCATCCATTCTATAGCCATCCATTCTATAGCCATCCATTCTATAGCCATCCATTCTATAGCCATCCATTCTACAGCCATCCATTCTACAGCCATCCATTCTACAGCCATCCATTCTACAGCCATCCATTCTACAGCCATCCATTCTACAGCCATCCATTCTATAGCCATCCATTCTATAGCCATCCATTCTATAGCCATCCATTCTACAGCCATCCATTCTACAGCCATCCATTCTACAGCCATCCATTCTACAGCCATCCATTCTATAGCCATCCATTCTATAGCCATCCATTCTATAGCCATCCATTCTATAGCCATCCATTCTATAGCCATCCATTCTACAGCCATCCATTCTATAGCCATCCATTCTATAGCCATCCATTCTATAGCCATCCATTCTATAGCCATCCATTCTATAGCCATCCATTCTATAGCCATCCATTCTATAGCCATCCATTCTACAGCCATCCATTCTATAGCCATCCATTCTACAGCCATCCATTCTATAGCCATCCATTCTATAGCCATCCATTCTACAGCCATCCATTCTATAGCCATCCATTCTATAGCCATCCATTCTACAGCCATCCATTCTATAGCCATCCATTCTACAGCCATCCATTCTATAGCCATCCATTCTACAGCCATCCATTCTATAGCCATCCATTCTGGCTGCACCATCCAGATTAAAACAATAGTTAGTTAGTTAATTAAACAGACAAGACACATACAGTATATTTTATAGTAAGATTATATGGAATATAACATAATGTTGTATACTTGCAATCAAGTCAAGCTGGATAAGATCATCTGATAAATGACTTACTGGTAGTCAAGCTGGATAAGATCATCTGATAAATGACTTACTGGTAGGTAGTCAAGCTGGATAAGATCATCTGATAAATGACTTACTGGTAGTCAAGCTGGATAAGATCATCTGATAAATGACTTACTGGTAGGTAGTCAAGCTGGATAAGATCATCTGATAAATGACTTACTGGTAGTCAAGCTGGATAAGATCATCTGATAAATGACTTACTGGTAGTCAAGCTGGATAAGATCATCTGATAAATGACTTACTGGTAGTCAAGCTGGATAAGATCATCTGATAAATGACTTACTGGTAGTCAAGCTGGATAAGATCATCTGATAAATGACTTACTGGTAGGTAGTCAAGCTGGATAAGATCATCTGATAAATGACTTACTGGTAGTCAAGCTGGATAAGATCATCTGATAAATGACTTACTGGTAGGTAGTCAAGCTGGATAAGATCATCTGATAAATGACTTACTGGTAGTCAAGCTGGATAAGATCATCTGATAAATGACTTACTGGTAGGTAGTCAAGCTGGATAAGATCATCTGATAAATGACTTACTGGTAGTCAAGCTGGATAAGATCATCTGATAAATGACTTACTGGTAGGTAGTCAAGCTGGATAAGATCATCTGATAAATGACTTACTGGTAGTCAAGCTGGATAAGATCATCTGATAAATGACTTACTGGTAGTCAAGCTGGATAAGATCATCTGATAAATGACTTACTGGTAGGTAGTCAAGCTGGATAAGATCATCTGATAAATGACTTACTGGTAGTCAAGCTGGATAAGATCATCTGATAAATGACTTACTGGTAGGTAGTCAAGCTGGATAAGATCATCTGATAAATGACTTACTGGTAGTCAAGCTGGATAAGATCATCTGATAAATGACTTACTGGTAGGTAGTCAAGCTGGATAAGATCATCTGATAAATGACTTACTGGTAGTCAAGCTGGATAAGATCATCTGATAAATGACTTACTGGTAGTCAAGCTGGATAAGATCATCTGATAAATGACTTACTGGTAGTCAAGCTGGATAAGATCATCTGATAAATGACTTACTGGTAGTCAAGCTGGATAAGATCATCTGATAAATGACTTACTGGTAGGTAGTCAAGCTGGATAAGATCATCTGATAAATGACTTACTGGTAGTCAAGCTGGATAAGATCATCTGATAAATGACTTACTGGTAGGTAGTCAAGCTGGATAAGATCATCTGATAAATGACTTACTGGTAGTCAAGCTGGATAAGATCATCTGATAAATGACTTACTGGTAGGTAGTCAAGCTGGATAAGATCATCTGATAAATGACTAACATGTAAATGTTGTACAGTTCTTTATTAAAAATGTAGTTATCTGTTACATCTAAAACCTAGCAGTATTTGTCTGAGGCAGAAAGTTATAAAGTTACATCCACTGAGGTTGAAGTCATTAAAACTCATTTTTCAACCACAGATTTCATGTTAACAAACTATAGATTTGGCAAGTCGGTTAGGACATCTACTTTGTGCATGACACAAGTAATTCTTCCAACAATTGTTTACAGACAGATTATTTCACTTATAATTCACTATATCACAATTCCAGTGGGTCAGAAGTTTACATACACTAAATTGACTGTCCCTTTAAACAGCTTGGAAAAATCCAGAAAATGATGTCATGGCTTTAGAAGCTTCTGATAGGCTAATTGACATAATTTGAGTCAATTGGAGGTTTACCTGTGGATGTATTTCAAGGCCTACCTTCAAACTCAGTGCCTCTTTGCTCGACATCATGGGAAAATCAAAAGAAAATCAGCCAAGACCTCAGAAGAAACATTGTAGACCTCCACAAGTCTGGTTCATCCTTGGGAGCAATTTCCAAATGCCTGAAGGTACCACGTTCATCTGTACAAACAATAGTACGCAAGTATAAACACCATGGGACCACGCAGCTGTCATACCGCTCAGGAAGGAGACGCGTTCTGTCTCCTAGAGATTAACGTACTTTGGTGCGAAAAGTGCAAATCAATCCCAGAACAACAGCAAAGGACCTTGTGAAGATGCTGGAGGAAACAGGTACAAAAGTATCTATATCCACAGTAAAACGAGTCCTATATCAAGATAACCTGAAAGGCCGCTCAGCAAGGAAGAAGCCACTGCACCAAAACCACCATAAAAAAGCCAGACTACGGTTTGCAACTGCACATGGGGACAAAGATCGTACTTTTTGGAGAAATGTCCTCTGGTCTGATGAAACAAAAATAGAACTGTTTGGCCATAATGACCATCGTTATGTTTGGAGGAAAAAGGGAGAGGCTTGCAAGCCGAAGAACACCATCCCAACCGTGAAGCACGGGGGTGGCAGCATCATGTTGTGGGGGTGCTTTGCTGCAGGAGGGACTGGTGCACTTCACAAAATAGATGGCAACGTGAGGAAGGAAAATTATGTGGATATATTGAAGCAACATCTCAAGACCTCAGTCAGGAAGTTAAAGCTTGGTCACAAATGGGTCTTCCAAATGAACAATGACCCCATGCATGCATGGATAGATACCGAAACATTTGACCCAAGTTAAACAATTTAAAGTCAATGTTACCAAATACTAATTGAATGTATGTAAACTTCTGACCCACTGGGAATGTGATGAAATAAATAAAAGCTGAAATAAATCATTCTCTCTACTATTATTCTGACATTTCACATTCTTAAAATAAAGTGGTGATCCTAACTGACCTAAAACAGGGAATTCTTACTAGGATTAAATGTCAGGAATTGTGAAAAACTGAGTTTAATTGTATTTGGCTAAGGTGCATGTAAACTTTCGACTTAAACTGTATAACATTTTGCAAAAGAAACTTGAAAGCATCAAGTGATAGATTTTAAACAAATACATGTCTGTCATTGATGACCCCATGATTAGATACGGAAGAAATACACCAATCTCGTTCATAATTTATTTAAACAATAAAATCTAATTTACCAACATATCGATATATAGTGTTTTGGAATTAAACTCTTAATTTGTTTATTATAAAAATAACTGTCATTTAAATTACAAAGTCATTTGTTGAGTGTTAGGTTTTTAGTGTAAAAGCACTACAGTATATTGATGCATTACATTGAACATTGTACACTGTCTCTTTAAAAACATAAGGTTTGTGAGTGAGGACATGCAATACATCTGTCCATTCATTTCTATGATCAAAGACAGTACAGTATGTATGGTTTAGAAACTCTGTGTTGTGATCATTGATCTGCTGAAGAAGATTTCCCTTCACCTTTCTTTCTGTTCCCCCAAATGACTGGATGTACAGTCGTGGCCAAAAGTTTTGAGAATGACACAAGTATTGGTCTCCACAAAGTTTGCTGCTTCAGTGTTCTTAGATCTTTATGTCAGTAGTTACTATGGTAACACTGAAGTATAATTACAAGTGTCAAAGGCTTTCATTGACAATGACATTCAGTTTATGCAAAGAGTCAATGTTTGCAGTGTTGACCCTTCTTTTTCAAGACCTCTGCAATCCGCCCTGGCATGCTGTCAATTAACTTCTGGGCCACATCCTGACTGATGGCAGGCCATTCTTGCATAATCAATGTTTGGAGTTTGTCAGAAGTTGTGGGTTTTTGTTTGTCCACCCGCCTCTTGAGGATCGACCACAAGTTCTCAATGGGATTAAGGTCTGGGGAGTTTCCTGGCCATGGACCCAAAATGTCAATGATTTGTTCCCCGAGCCACTAAGTTATAACTTTTGCCTTATGGCAAGGTGCTCCATCATGCTGGAAAAGGCATTGGTCGTCACCAAACTGTTCTTGGATGGTTGGGAGAAGTTGCTCTCGGAGGATGTGTTGGTACCATTCTTTATTCATGGCTGTGTTCTTAGGCAAAATTGTGAGTGAGCCCACTCCCTTGGCTGAGAATAAACCCCACACATGAATGGTCTCAGGATGCTTTACTGTTGGCATGACACAAAACTGATGGTAGCGCTCACCTTGTCTTCTCCGGACAAGGTGTTTTCCGGATGGCCCAAACAATCGGAAAGGGGATTCATCAGAGACAATGACTCTACCCCAGTCCTCAGCAGTCCAATCCCTGTACCTTTTGCAGAATATCAGTCTGTCCCTGATGTTTTTCCTGGAGAGAAGTGGCTTCTTTGCTGCCCTTCTTGACACCAGGCCATCCTCCAAAAGTCTTCGCCTCACTGTGCGTGCAGATGCACTCACACCTGCCTGCTGCCATTCCTGAGCAAGCTCTGCACTGGTGGTGCCCCGATCCCGCAGCTGAATCAACTTTAGGAGACGGTCCTGGCGCTTGCTGGACTTTCTTGGGCGCCCTGACGCCTTCTTCACAACAATTGAACCTCTCTCGAAGTTCTTGATGATCCGATAAATGGTTGATTTAGGTGCAATCTTACCAGCAGCAATATCCTTGCCTGTGAAGCCCTTTTTGTGCAAAGCAATGATGACGGCACATGTTTCCTTGCAGGTAACCATGGTTGACAGAGGAAGAACAATGATTTCAAGCACCACCCTCCTTTTAAAGCTTCCAGTCTGTTATTCTGACTCAATCAGCATGACAGAGTGATCTCCAGCCTTGTCCTCGTCAACACTCCTACCTGTGTTAACGAGACAATCACTGACATGATGGAAGCTGGTCCTTTTGTGGCAGGGCTGAAATGCAGTGGAAATGTTTTTTAGGGATTAAGTTCATTTTCATGGCAAATGAATTAATTGCAATTCATCTGATCACTCTTCATGACATTCTGGAGTATATGCAAATTGCCATCATCAACACTGAGGCAGCAAACTTTGTGGAGACCAATACTTGTGTCATTCTCAAAACATTTGTCCACGACTCTACTGTAAAGTTACCTGGTTGATAGCTAGCCAGCCAATGAGGTAACATGACTGAACAAAGTGTAAACTAATGGTTAACGATGTTTTAGAATGACATGGTTTATAGATGTCAAATAGGAAGAAAACCCTTGGGTCAGATCTACAGTCTGTAGTAATGGTGCAAAGATGACTCCTTGGGTCAGATCTACAGTTATATACAAATATAGAAAACCTGAAAGTGTGTGTGTGTGTGTGTGTGTGTGTGTGTGTGTGTGTGTGTGTGTGTGTGTGTGTGTGTGTGTGTGTGTGTGTGTGTGTGTGTGTGTGTGTGTGTGTGTGTGTGTGTGTGTGTACCCAGGTAACTTGGCCTGCATGTCCAGTAGAATGCTCCTCCACTCCTGCTGCTGGAGCTGCCAGATACGAGCTGTACCATCCCTGCTGCCGCTCACAAACCTACACACACACACACACACACACATTATACATGTGCACAACACGCACTCACACCACACACACAAAGACAGTGTTGAACACAGTGGTCAGGTGTAGAGAGTAGACAGTGTTGAACACAGTGGTCAGGTGTGGAGAGTAGACAGTGTTGAACACAGTGGTCAGGTGTAGAGAGTAGACAGTGTTGAACACAGTGGTCAGGTGTGGAGAGTACATTTAAAAACCATCTCACAAACACAGGATAAACCCTTACCTGCCACAAACACAGGATAAACCCTTACCTGTCACAAACACAGGATAAACCCTTACCTGTCACAAACACAGGATAAACCCTTACCTGTCACAAACACAGGATAAACCCTTACCTGTCACAAACACAGGATAAACCCTTACCTGTCACAAACACAGGATAAAACCTTACCTGTCACAAACACAGGATAAACCCTTACCTGTCACAAACACAGGATAAACCCTTACCTGTCACAAACACAGGATAAACCCTTACCTGTCACAAACACAGGATAAACCCTTACCTGTCACAAACACAGGATAAACCCTTACCTGTCACAAACACAGGATAAACCCTACCTGTCACAAACAGGATAAAACCTTACCTGCCACAAACACAGGATAAACCCTACCTGTCACAAACAGGATAAACCCTTACCTGTCACAAACAGGATAAAACCTTACCTGTCACTGCAGTTTGAAAACTGGATGCTGTCCACTTTATCCTGTGAGAGAGAGAGAGAGAGAGAGAGAGAGAGAGAGAGAGAGAGAGAGAGAGAGAGAGAGAGAGAGAGAGAGAGAGAGAGAGAGAGAGAGACAGAGAGAGAGAGAGAGAAAAAGGTAGCACCAAGGCATTCAATTATATCATTATATTACAACATATAATTATATCATTATATTATATAAAATCATTATATTATATTAAATCATATCATTACATTACATCATATCATTATATAATTACATCATATCATTATATTATATCATTACATCATTATATTATATATTATTGCATCACTATATTATATCACATATCATATCATTACATTATATCATTACATAATTATATTATATCATATCATTACATTATATCATATTATTATATCATATTACATCATATCATTACATCATTATATTATATAATATTATTACATCATTACATCATTACATCATGTAATTATATCATATCATTATATAATTACATCATATCATTACATCATATCATTATATCATTATATCATTACATCATATCATTACATCATATCATTACATCATTACATCATATCATCACATCATATCATTATATCATTACATCATATCATTATATCATTACATCATATCATTATATCATTACACCATTACATCATATCATTATAGCATTATAGCATTACATAATATAATTATATCATTACATCATATCATTACATCATATCATTACATCATTTCATTATATCATCATATCATTACATCATATCATTACATCATATCATTATATCATTACATCATATCATTACATCATATCATTATATCATTACATCATATCATTACACCATTACATCATATCATTACATCATATCATTACATCATTACATCATATCATTACATCATTACATCACATCATTACATCATATCATTACATCATTACATCATTACATCATATCATTACATCATTACATCATATCATTACATCATTACATCATTACATCATATCATTACATCATTACATCATTACATCATATCATAACACCATTACATCATTACATCATATCATTACATCATATCATTACATAATATCATTACATCATATCATAACACCATTACATCATATCATTACATCATATCATTACATCATATCATTACATCATATCATTACATCATATCATTATATCATATCATTATATCATATCATTATATCATATCATTATATCATATCATTATATCATTACATCATTACATTATATCATATTATTATATCATATTACATCATATCATTATATCATATCATTATATTACATCATTACATCATTACATCATATCATTACATCATATCATTATATCATTACATCATATCATTATATCATTACACCATTACATCATATCATTATAGCATTACATCATATAATTATATCATTACATCATATCATTACATCATATCATTACATCATTTCATTATATCATCATATCATTACATCATATCATTACATCATATCATTACATCATATCATTATATCATTACATCATATCATTATATCATTTCATTACATCATATCATTATATCATTACATCATATCATAACACCATTACATCATATCATTACATCATTACATCATATCATTACATCATATCATTACATCATTACATCATTATATCATATCATTATATCATTACATTATATCATTACATCATATCATTATATCATTACATCATATCATAACACCATTACATCATATCATTACATCATTACATCATATCATAACACCATTACATCATATCATTACATCATTACATCATATCATTATATCATATCATTATATCATTACATCATATCATTATATCATTACAACATATCATTACATCATATCATTACACCATATCATTATATCATTACATTATATCATATCATTACATTATATCATATTATTATATCATATTACATCATATCATTATATCATATCATTATATCATTACATCATATCATTACATCATTACATCATTACATCATATCATTACATCATATCATTACATCATATCATTACATCATATCATTATATCATTACATCATATTATTACATCATATCATTACATCATTACATCATTACATCATTACATCATTACATCATATCATTACATCATTACATCATTACATCATATCATTATATCATTACATCATTACATCATATCATTACATCATATCATTACATCATATCATTATATCATATAATTACATTATATCATTACATCATTACATAATATCATTACATCATATCATTACATCATATCATTATATCATTACATCATATCATAACACCATTACATCATATCATTACATCATATCATTATATCATATCATTATATCATTACATCATATCATTACACCATTACATCATATCATTATATCATTACATCATATCATTACACCATTACATCATATCATTATATCATTACATCATATCATTACATCATATCATTATATCATTACATCATATCATTACATCATATCATTACATCATATCATTACATCATTACATCATATCATTTAATCATTACATCATATCATTACACCATTACATCATATCATTACATCATATCATTACATCATATCATTATATCATTACATCATTACATCATATCATTACATCATTACATTATATCATTACATCATTACATTACATCATTACATAATATAATTACATTATATCATTACATCATATCATTATATCATTACATCATATCATTACATCATATCATAACACCATTACATCATATCATTACATCATATCATTATATCATATCATTATATCATTACATCATATCATTACATCATATCATTACATCATATCATTATATAATTACATCATATCATTACACCATTACATCATATCATTATATCATTACATCATATCATTACATCATATCATTACACCATTACATCATATCATTATATCATATCATTATATCATTACATCATATCATTACATCATATCATTATATCATTATATCATTACATCATATCATTATATCATTACATTATATCATTACATCATATCATTACACCATTACATCATATCATTATATCATTACATCATATCATTACATCATATCATTACATCATATCATTATATCATATCATTATATCATATCATTATATCATTACATCATATCATTACATCATTACATCATTACATCATATCATTATATCATTACATCATTACATTACATCATTACATTACATCATTACATAATATAATTACATTATATCGTTACATGATATTCACTGAAGTGCACATTCTCACATACACACTACACCTCGGAATCAGTGTCTTTCTCTCATTCACACACAGTATATCTCTTCTACTCACAGTGTGTGACTCCAGCTCAGAGATCTTCTCTGGTTGTCCAGAGCCGAAGTAGAACACTCTGATGATGTGGTCTGTACTGCCTGTAGCTAGGAACATACCCCCTGGACACACAATCAATAATCACTGTGATGATGTGGTCTGTACTGTCTGTAGCTAGGAACATACCCCCTGGACACACAATCAATAATCACTGTGATGATGTGGTCTGTACTGCCTGTAGCTAGGAACATACCCCCTGGACACACAATCAATAATCACTGTGATGATGTGGTCTGTACTGTCTGTAGCTAGGAACATACCCCCTGGACACACAATCAATAATCACTGTGATGATGTGGTCTGTACTGTCTGTAGCTAGGAACATACCCCCTGGACACACAATCAATAATCACTGTGATGATGTGGTCTGTACTGTCTGTAGCTAGGAACATACCCCCTGGACACACAATCAATAATCACTGTGATGATGTGGTCTGTACTGTCTGTAGCTAGGAACATACCCCCTGGACACACAATCAATAATCACTGTGATGATGTGGTCTGTACTGTAGTAATACTATAGTAATACTATAGTAATAGGAACATTGATCCATGGTCAATAAGGTCAATACTAATTTAATGTATTTGACTTTAAAACTATTTCAAAATGTAATGTCAGATGGTGTCCATGGTTACCTGCGCTGAAGGAAGAGCAGATCATCTGGACTCCAGGTCTGGACCGCTCCGTGAACTTACCAGGCCCCTGGCTGGACACACACACACTAGCATTAACACTGACTCTGTGTGTGTGTCTGTGTGTCTGTGTGTGTGTGTGTGTGTGTGTGTGTGTGTGTGTGTGTGTGTGTGTGTGTGTGTGTGTGTGTGTGTGTGTGTGTCCCACCTGAACTTGAGAGTACGTGCGTCCCACTGCCAGAAGCAGATGGTCCCGTCGGCTCCGGTGGAGGACAGGAACCGCTTAGAACCGCTGACCAGAGGAGAGAACTACAACACAATAAACCAATCAGAGGATATAACTACAACACAATAAACCAATCAGAGGAGAGAACTACAACACAATAAACCAATCAGAGGAGAGAACTACAACACAATAAATCAATCAGAGGAGAGAACTACAACACAATAAACCAATCAGAGGAGAGAACTAGAGGTGATAGATGCAGAGTGGCCCTCCAGTACAGAAGATAACCCCTCCCCCTACCTGAAGAGAGGTGATAGATGCAGAGTGGCCCTCCAGTACAGCTAGAGGAACACAGGTCTGAAGACACCACACTCTGATGGTCTTATCACAGCTACCTGCTGCTAGCATGGTGTTCTCATAGCTCACCTGGTGAGAGAGAGACAGATATATACTAGCATGGTGTTCTCATAGCTCACCTGGTGAGAGAGAGACAGATATATACTAGCATGGTGTTCTCATAGCTCACCTGGTGAGAGAGAGAGACAGATATATACTAGCATGGTGTTCTCATAGCTCACCTGGTGAGAGAGAGACAGATATATACTAGCATGGTGTTCTCATAGCTCACCTGGTGAGAGAGAGACAGATATATACTAGCATGGTGTTCTCATAGCTCACCTGGTGAGAGAGAGACAGATATATACTAGCATGGTGTTCTCATAGCTCACCTGGTGAGAGAGAGACAGATATATACTAGCATGGTGTTCTCATAGCTCACTTGGTGAGAGAGAGACAGATATATACTAGCATGGTGTTATCATAGCTCACCTGGTGAGAGAGAGACAGATATATACTAGCATGGTGTTCTCATAGCTCACCTGGTGAGAGAGAGACAGATATATACTAGCATGGTGTTCTCATAGCTCACCTGGTGAGAGAGAGAGACAGATATATACTAGCATGGTGTTCTCATAGCTCACCTGGTGAGAGAGAGAGACAGATATATACTAGCATGGTGTTCTCATAGCTCACCTGGTGAGAGAGAGACATATATATACTAGCATGGTGTTCTCATAGCTCACCTGGTGAGAGAGAGACAGATATATACTAGCATGGTGTTCTCATAGCTCACCTGGTGAGAGAGAGACAGATATATACTAGCATGGTGTTCTCATAGCTCACCTGGTGAGAGAGAGAGACAGATATATACTAGCATGGTGTTCTCATAGCTCACCTGGTGAGAGAGAGAGACAGATATATACTAGCATGGTGTTCTCATAGCTCACCTGGTGAGAGAGAGACAGATATATACTAGCATGGTGTTCTCATAGCATGTGTTAACTCACAGCCATGTCAGAGATCTCAGCGGCATGTCCTCTCAGTGTGGCCAGTAGACGCCCCGTGTCCGTCCCCCAGATCTTCACCAGGCAGTCATCTGAACCCTACACAAATCAATATAATCACTGAACACTCACGCAACACACCAATCAACCAGGTATTAATAGTAATTATTATCAATAATATGAAGCCTAAGACACCAATTAAAATCCATCATACAGCATACAACTTGAACCCTGTCATACATCTCTGGAGAGACATGAAAATATCAGCAACGCTCCCCATCCAACCTGACAGAGCTGGAGAGGACACCTGGTCAATCAGTCAGTCAGCCAGTCTATAAGTGGACAACCAGTCAGTCAGCTAGTCTATTAATGGACAACCAGTCAGTCAGCCAGTCTATAACAGTACAACCAGTCAGTCAGCCAGTCTATAACAGTACAACCAGTCAGTCAGCCAGTCTATAACAGTACAACCAGTCAGTCAGCCAGTCTATAACAGTACAACCAGTCAGTCAGCCAGTCTATAACAGTACAACCAGTCAGTCAGCCAGTCTATAAATGGACAACCAGTCAGTCAGCCAGTCTATAACAGTACAACCAGTCAGTCAGCCAGTCTATAACAGTACAACCAGTCAGTCAGCCAGTCTATAACAGTACAACCAGTCAGTCAGCCAGTCTATAAATGGACAACCAGTCAGTCAGCCAGTCTATAACAGTACAACCAGTCAGTCAGACAGTCTATAACAGTACAACCAGTCAGTCAGCCAGTCTATAAGAGTACAACCAGTCAGTCAGCCAGTCTATAAATGGACAACCAATCAGTCAGCCAGTCTATAACAGTACAACCAGTCAGTCAGCCAGTCTATAACAGTACAACCAGTCAGTCAGCCAGTCTATAAATGGACAACCAGTCAGTCAGCCAGTCTATAACAGTACAACCAGTCAGTCAGACAGTCTATAAATGGACAACCAGTCAGTCAGCCAGTCTATAACAGTACAACCAGTCAGTCAGCCAGTCTATAAATGGACAACCAGTCAGTCAGCCAGTCTATAACAGTACAACCAGTCAGTCAGCCAGTCTATAACAGTACAACCAGTCAGTCAGCCAGTCTATAAATGGACAACCAGTCAGTCAGCCAGTCTATAACAGTACAACCAGTCAGTCAGCCAGTCTATAACAATACAACCAGTCAGTCAGCCAGTCTATAACAGTACAACCAGTCAGTCAGCCAGTCTATAACAGTACAACCAGTCAGTCAGCCAGTCTATAAATGGACAACCAGTCAGTCAGCTAGTCTATTAATGGACAACCAGTCAGTCAGCCAGTCTATAACAATACAACCAGTCAGTCAGCCAGTCTATAACAGTACAACCAGTCAGTCAGCCAGTCTATAACAGTACAACCAGTCAGTCAGCCAGTCTATAAATGGACAACCAGTCAGTCAGCCAGTCTATAAATGGACAACCAGTCAGTCAGCCAGTCTATAACAATACAACCAGTCAGTCAGCCAGTCTATAACAGTACAACCAGTCAGTCAGCCAGTCTATAACAGTACAACCAGTCAGTCAGCCAGTCTATAAATGGACAACCAGTGAGTCAGCCAGTCTATAACAGTACAACCAGTCAGTCAGCTAGTCTATTAATGGACAACCAGTCAGTCAGCCAGTCTATAACAATACAACCAGTCAGTCAGCCAGTCTATAACAGTACAACCAGTCAGTCAGCCAGTCTATAACAGTACAACCAGTCAGTCAGCCAGTCTATAAATGTGTATTACTGTGTATGTATATATATATAAAATACACAATTATTTAAAAAGGGAGGGATAGAGGGAGGGAGTGAGGGAGGGATAGACTGAGGGATAGAGGGAGGGAGGGATAGACTGAGGGATAGAGGGAGGGAGGGATAGACTGAGGGATAGAGGGAGGGAGGGATAGACTGAGGGATAGAGGGAGGGAGGGATAGACTGAGGGATAGAGGGAGGGAGGGATAGACTGAGGGATAGAGGGAGGGAGGGATAGACTGAGGGAGGGATAGACTGAGGGATAGAGAGAGGGATAGAGGGAGGGAGGGATAGACTGAGGGAGGGATAGACTGAGGGATAGAGAGAGGGAGGGATAGACTGAGGGAGGGATAGACTGAGGGATAGAGGGAGGTATGATAGACTGAGGGATAGAGTGAGGGAGGGATAGACTGAGGGATAGAGAGAGGGAGGGATAGACTGAGGGATAGAGGGAGGGAGGGATAGACTGAGGGATAGAGGGAGGGAGGGATAGACTGAGGGATAGAGTGAGGGAGGGATAGACTGAGGGATAGAGTGAGGGAGGGATAGACTGAGGGAGGGATAGACTGAGGGATAGAGGGAGGTATGATAGACTGAGGGATAGAGTGAGGTATGATAGACTGAGGGATAGAGGGAGGGAGGGATAGACTGAGGGATAGAGAGAGGGAGGGATAGACTGAGGGATAGAGGGAGGGAGGGATAGACTGAGGGATAGAGTGAGGGAGGGATAGACTGAGGGATAGAGGGAGGGAGGGATAGACTGAGGGATAGAGGGAGGGAGGGATAGACTGAGGGAGGGATAGACTGAGGGATAGAGTGAGGTATGATAGACTGAGGGATAGAGTGAGGGAGGGATAGACTGAGGGATAGAGGGAGGGAGGGATAGACTGAGGGAGGGATAGACTGAGGGAGGGAGGGAGGGAGGGAGGGAGGGAGCCCAAAAATAGCCAGCTAAAAGGAAAACATTTACATTTTATTAAGAGAAACAGAGAGAGAGAGAAATAGAGAGAGAGAGAGAGAGAAACAGAGCAAGACAGACAGACAGACAGACAGACAGACAGACAGACAGACAGACAGACAGACAGATTATAAAGCCACCACACAGTTATAGGAACACAGTTATAGGAACACAGTTATCGGAATACAATTATAGGAACACAGTTATCGGAATACAATCATAGGAACTCAGTTTTAACATATGTATAAAAGCGCCACCTGAGTTTTAGAACAACAATACAGTTACCATAGAGATCCCACCCACGACAGGGTCAAGATTTAAGATGTCATCATGTGATCTCACCCCGCCTTCCTCCTAAACCCCCATCCTCTAGAGGTCACACAGATTCAGATGTCATCATGTGATCTCACCCCGCCTTCCTCCTAAACCCCCATCCTCTAGAGGTCACACAGATTCAGATGTCATCATGTGATCTCACCCCGCCTTCCTCCTAAACCCCCATCCTCTAGAGGTCACACAGATTCAGATGTCATCATGTGATCTCACCCCTCCTTCCTCCTAAACCCCCATCCTCTAGAGGTCACACAGATTCAGATGTCATCATGTGATCTCACCCCTCCTTCCTCCTAAACCCCCATCCTCTAGAGGTCACACAGATTCAGATGTCATCATGTGATCTCACTTACGGTGAAGATGCGTCGTCCAGTGCGGTCGAAGGTGACGCAATAAACAGAGGACAGATGTCCCAGAATCCTCTTGTGCATCTTCATGTGTGTGTAGACCGCCGTGGGGAGGAGCTGACCCAGTCGGTACGAACCAATCAGACGACGGCCGTGACCTGTCTCCACTACACACACACCACACACACAGAGACACAAACACCAGCACCACACACACAGAGACACAAACACCAGCACCACACACACAGAGACACAAACACCAGCACCGCACACACAGAGACACAAACACCAGCACCGCACACACAGAGACACAAACACCAGCACCACACACACAGAGACACAAACACCAGCACCACACACACAGAGACACAAACACCAGCACCGCACACACAGAGACACAAACACCAGCACCACACACACAGAGACACAAACACCAGCACCCCACACACAGAGACACAAACACCAGCACCACACACACAGACACACCAGCACCACGTACACACACACACACCAGCACCACGTACACACACACACCAGCACCACGTACACACACACACACCAGCACCACGTACACACACACACACCAGCACCACGTACACACACACACCAGCACCACGTACACACACAGAAACACAAGTTGTCAGTTCCAGCATCATTACCATACTAATGTCATTAACTGGTTCACTTAAGTTATTATAATTCTGTTATGGAAGAAGACACTTCTGACACCAACGCCATGACGACGACAACAACCAAACACATCTGGTCAGGAGGGCAGGAGAACTGAATTAACATGTTTCCTGAACACCACAGTCTTTAGCTGTGTCTTAAAGGAGGCCAGAGACTGTGCAGCCCTGACAGTGATTGTGTCTTAAAGGAGGCCAGAGACTGTGCAGCCCTGACAGTGACTGTGTCTTAAAGGAGGCCAGAGACTGTGCAGCCCTGACAGTGACTGTGTCTTAAAGGAGGCCAGAGACTGTGCAGCCCTGACAGTAACTGTGTCTTAAAGGAGGCCAGAGACTGTGCAGCCCTGACAGTGACTGTGTCTTAAAGGAGGCCAGAGACTGTGCAGCCCTGACAGTGACTGTGTCTTAAAGGAGGCCAGAGACTGTGCAGCCCTGACAGTGACTGGAAGTGTGTTTCACATAACATGGCATTATATGAAGGCTATGTTCTACTCTGTCATTCTCCCCAACCAAACATACTGTACCAACTACATCACATAACATTTAACCAATCAGAGGCTACCTACCGATGCTGGGCGGGCTCCCATAGATGACTGGTGGCTCAGGGGGCCTACCACAGTGCAGCGCTGCCAGGGCCGGACCCTTCCACACCACATGCTTACAGCCTACAGGAAAACACACACATACACACATGTTAAACACACAACAGAAACACATGTTAAACACAGACCCACACACAAACATGTTAAACACAGACCCACACACAAACATGTTAAACACAGACCCACACACAAACATGTTAAACACAGACCCACACACAAACATGTTAAACACAGACCCACACACAAACATGTTACACACAGACCCACACACAAACATGTTAAACACAGACCCACACACAAACATGTTAAACACAGACCCACACACAAACATGTTAAACACAGACCCACACACAAACATGTTAAACACAGACCCACACACAAACATGTTAAACACAGACCCACACACAAACATGTTAAACACAGACCCACACACAAACATGTTACACACAGACCCACACACAAACATGTTACACACAGACCCACGCACAAACATGTTAAACACAGACCCACACACAAACATGTTAAACACAGACCCACACACAAACATGTTACACACAGACCCACACACAAACATGTTAAACACAGACCCACACACAAACATGTTAAACACAGACCCACACACAAACATGTTAAACACAGACCCACACACAAACATGTTAAACACAGACCCACACACAAACATGTTAAACACAGACCCACACACAAACATGTTAAACACAGACCCACGCACAAACATGTTACACACAGACCCACGCACAAACATGTTAAACACAGACCCACACACAAACATGTTACACACAGACCCACACACAAACATGTTAAACACAGACCCACGCACAAACATGTTACACACAGACCCACACACAAACATGTTAAACACAGACCCACACACAAACATGTTAAACACAGACCCACACACAAACATGTTACACACAGACCCACACACAAACATGTTAAACACAGACCCACACACAAACATGTTACACACAGACCCACACACAAACATGTTAAACACACACAAACACTTTACACTCACATTAAACACACATGTTAAACACATACATGTTAAAACACACACGTTAAGCACACACAAACACATTAAACACACACACACGTTAAATACACTTTTGTGGGGGGGTGAGGGGCAGCTAAAAAAATCTCGAAATTTGTGCTAATTAATTACAAATAAAAAGTATTCAGACCTTTTACTCAGTACTTTGTTGAAGCACCTTTGGCAGCGATTACAGCATAGTCTTCATGTGTGTGACGCTACAAGCTTGGCACACCTGTATTTGGGGAGTTTCTTCCATTCTTCTCTGCAGATCCTCTCAAGCTCTGTCAGGTTGGATGGGGAGCGTCGCTGCACAGCTATTTTCAGGTCACTCCAGAGATGTTCGATTGGGTTCAAGTTCGGGCTCTGGTTGGGCCACTCAAGGACATTCAGAGACTTGTCCCGAAGCCACTCCTGCATTGTCTTGGCTGTGTGATTAGGGTCATTCTCCTGTTGGAAGGTGAACCTTCGCCCCAGTCTGAGGTCCTTAGCGCTCTGGAGCAGGTTTTCATCAAGGATCTCTCTGTACTTTGCTCCGTTCATCTTTCCCTTGATCCTGACAAGTCTCCCAGTCCCTGCCGCTGAAAAACATCCCCACAGCATGATACTGCCACCACCATGCTTCACCGTAGGGATGGTGCCAGGTTTCCTCCAGACGTGACTCTTGGCATTCAGGCCAAAAAGTTCAATCTTGGTTTCATCAGAACAGAGAATCTGGTTTCTCATGGTCTGAGAGTCTTTAGGTGCCTTTTGGCAAACTCCAAGCAGGCTGTCATGTGCCTTTTACTGAGGAGTGTCTTCAGACTGGCCACTCTACCATAAAGGCCTGATTGGTGGAGTGCTGCAGAGATGATTGTCCTTCTGGAAGGTTCTCCCATCTCCACAGAGGAACTCTAGAGCTCTGTCAGAGTGACCGTCGGGTTCTTGGTTACCTCCATGACATAGGCCCTTCTCCCCCAATTGCTCAGTTTGGCCGGGCGCCAACTCCAGGGAGAGGCTATTTGACCAAGAAGGAGAGTGATGGAGTGCTGCATCAGATGACCTGGCCTCCACAATCACCCGACCTCAACCCAATTGAGATGGTTTGGGATGAGTTGGACTGCAAAGTGAAGGAAAAGCAGCCAACAAGTGCTCAGCATATGTAGGAACTCCTTCAAGAATGTTGGAATAAACATTCCAGGTGAAGCTGGTTAAGAGAATGCCAAGAGTGTGGCAATATATTTTGATTTGTTAAAACACTTTTTTGGTTACTACATGATTCCATGTGTGTTATTTCATAGTTTTGATGTCTTCACTATTATTCTACAATGTAGAAAATAGTAAAAATAAAGAAAAACCCTGGAATGAGTAGGTGTGTCCAAACTGTTGACTGGTGCTGTCTGTAAATAAGGTATTTATGTTTTCAATTTTTTATACATTTGAAAAAATGTCTACCAACCTGTTTTGGTGGAGGGTTGAGTTTATTTGAGGTGACCATCAGGTGATGTCCCCTGGCCAAACCAGGGGACCGAGACACAACGTCCCAAAAATGGAACTAGACAAAACCTCCAGGGGACCATGACAACGTTCTGAGGACTTTAGGGGACCATTTTGTGACGTCCCGGGCTGTCCTAACGACTCATTATTGTTAGCAGGGTATGTCATTTGATTACATTACTGACTCTTATTGGTGCATATCAGGATAACTTGTCATGTGATTACAGTACTGGCTATGAGACTATATAATGCCTCACCGGGGTGCCGTGCCGTCAGCAACATAGACCTGGAACTGTTGGGGTGTTAGGACCTAGTTTAACAGTTGTGCATCCATCCGTGAGTAACTCTGGTCTGTAATCACTCATTCACTCAGGACTTATTTATTCATTCAGGTCTGTATATACATACTCATATACAGTTTTTATATCATATCACGTGCAATATTGCAAGTAATTATTGGACTGAACTTACGTAGTCATTCACTCAGGACTGTATACTAGTATCCTGTCCTTTTCTCATTGCTTTTAGTATATCGAATGTGCAATACGTGCATTTATCTGTAATTAAACCCTGCGCACTAAGGACTGTATTTTATATTCACTTACCTGTAAATTGAACTGTATATTTACCTGTACAGTTAATTTAACCATGCAAATATTCACTTACCTGTAAATTGAACTGTATATTTCAATAAAGTACCTATCTATCTATCTATCTATCTATCTATCTATCTATCTATCTATCTATCTATCTATCTTACCTGTACAGTTAATTTCACCATGCAAATATTCACTTACCTGTTCATTTACCCAGTCTGTCTATTAAGTAAACTATTATTACCCTCGCTTATATCATACGCATTTTTAGCTACTGAAGTATTTCTCTGCCATCGACCTGTATAGTATAGTTAACCATCCAACATCCACCAATGTATAGTGTACATATTCAGCCAACCACTCATACTATGCAATGTGTTTTTATAGCTTTTTTGCACTCCAGACATCTTGTATTTCTATACTTTTTCATACTGCCGCTCTATGTATCATGTACCGTGTATCTGTCTTTTGTGTACTTTCGTTCTGGCATTTTGCACCTGCCCTGTGTTTTGTTGTGGCTGCTTGACAAAGACATTTCCTCTCAGGGATCAATAAAGTATCTATCTATCTATCTATCTATCTATCTATCTATCTATCTATCTATCTATCTATCTATCTATCTATCTATCTATCTATCTATCTATCTATCTATCTAGCAGGATAACATGTCATGTGATTACAGTACTGACTCTTATTGGTGTGTAGCAGGATAACATGTCATGTGATTACAGTACTGACTCTTATTGGTGCGTAGCAGGCTCTGTCGCCCCGCCCCCAGCAGACTGTGGATCCCGGGGACACTGGCAGGAACCTCCTTCTCCAGAAGAGGACACACCCTCTGGCAAACCTGTAGCAGGTGGTCCGGACTGATGTGGCCATACAGCTTCACCTGCACACACACACACCAAGAACTCAGGTTATGGATAAAAGCTGACCACCCATTACAACAGTAAGGTCAGTATGACTACAGTATTACCTGTTCTTCCTGTAATCACATTCTATACAATTACATTCAATACATTAACATTACATTCTATACATTTACATTCAATACATTAACATTACATTCTATACAATTACATTCAATACATTAACATTACATTCTATACAATTACATTCAATACATTAACATTACATTCTATACAATTACATTCAATACATTAACATTACATTCTATACAATTACACTCCATACAAATACCTTCAGGACAAATACCTTCAGGACAAATACCTTCAGTACAAATACCTTCAGGACAAATACCTTCAGGACAAATACCTTCAGTACAAATACCAGTAAAATTGCATATCTAGTTGTCCACAGCAAATACATCTTCTTAAAATGCCTGGCCTACTTTTCAGACGGCACACACACACACACACAGCAGCTCTGCTACTCAATTAGACACACACACACACAGCAGCTCTGCTACTCAATTAGACACACACACACACACACACACAGCAGCTCTGCTACTCAATTAGACACACACACACACAGCAGCTCTGCTACTCAATTAGACACACACACACACACACACACACACACACACACAGCAGCTCTGCTACTCAATTAGACACACACAAACACACACAGCAGCTCTGCTACTCAATTAGACACACACACACACAGCAGCTCTGCTACTCAATTAGACACACACACACACACACACAGCAGCTCTGCTACTCAATTAGACACACACACTCTCTCAATTAATGACCCTTTGATTGCCTATAACATCATCTCATTGGTCTGCAGACGTGACACGTTTAATAACTATAATCATCATTATTATCATTAATATCACTATCATCCTCATCATTATTAATAATATTACTATCATCCTTATCATTATCACTATCATAATTAGTATGACTAATATCACTATCATCATCATTAGTATCATTAATATCACTATCATCATCACTAATAACACTATCATCATCATTATCACTAATATCACTATCATCATCATCATTATCACTAATATCACTATCATCATCATTATCACTAATATCACTATCATCATCATCATTATCACTAATATCACTATCATCATCATCATCATCATCATCATTATCACTAATATCACTATCATCATCATTATAACTAATATCACTATCATCATCATTATCACTAATATCACTATCATCATCATCATCATCATTATCGCTAATATCACTATCATCATCATTATCACTAATATCACTATCATCATCATTAGTATCATTATTATCACTATCATCATCATCATCATCATCATTAATATCACTATCATCATTATCACTAATATCACTATCATCATCATTATCACTAATATCACTATCATCATCATCATCATTATCGCTAATATCACTATCATCATCATTATCACTAATATCACTATCATCATCATTATCGCTAATATCACTATCATCATCATTATCACTAATATCACTATCATCATCATTAGTATCATTATTATCACTATCATCATCATCATTATCACTAATATCACTATCATCATCATCATCATCATCATTATCGCTAATATCACTATCATCATCATTATCACTAATATCACTATCATCATCATTAGTATCATTATTATCACTATCATCATCATTATCATTAATATCACTATCATCATTATCACTAATATCACTATCATCATCATTAGTATCATTATTATCACTATCATTATCGCTAATATCACTATCATCATCATTATCACTAATATCACTACCATCGTCATTATCACTAATATCATCATAATCATTATTATTATTATTATCACTAATATCACCATAATCATTATTATTATTATCGCTTATATCACCATAATCATTATTATTATTATTATTATTATCACTAATATCACCATAATCATTATTATTATTATCACTAATATCACCATAATCATTATTATTATTATCGCTAATATCACTATCATCATTATTATTATCATCACTATCATCATTATCACTAATATCACCACTACATTACTATTGTTGTCATCGTGGAACTAACCTTTAGAATGACTCCTTAATACTAATACAATCTATTAATATAGTAATGTTTGTTATTACTTTAACTATTTACTACAATTATTCATATGGATTATATTATTATTATTTTCATAATTTGCAGTAATTGTAATGTTCATTATTAGTAGAAATATTAGTAGCTATTATAAATGTAATATTAGACTTCCTCTATTATACATTATAAAGGCGGTCAGTCAGTCCGTCCATCCGTTATAACAAGATATTAGTCCATTCATAAATGTAATTTTAAAAAGACTCCAGTTAATAAAAACATTCCATGTAAATAACTTGGAATAGGTAGCCTAGTGGTTAGAGTGTTGGGCCCCGTAACCAAGATCTGTCATTCTGCCCCTGAACAAGGCAGTTAACCCACTGTTCCTAAGAATCTGTTCTTAACTGACTTGCCTAGTAAAATAAAACATTTGTAATAAACATATAAAGTCAGTCTGTCTGTGTGGTTTATAAAACCTGTATTGTCTCTGATAACTAAAGCTGCAATATGTAACTTTCTTGGCTGACCAAATGCACATAGATTTCAGTTATAGATCTGTAATTCTGATTGAAAGCAAGTCTAAGAATAGGTAGATCTGTTCTATGTCTATGCTTCCTGTTCTTAAGTTTAGTTTTTGTCTTTTACTTTCGGTTTTGTAGACCAGCTTCAAACAGCTGAAAATACTATATTTATGATTATGGAAAATATATTTAATTTCTGCATAGTTCACCTTTAAGAACATGTTGCACCTTAAGATGAAGCAGCGGAGGACCAAGACAGTAGGCCCGGCCAGCTGCATCACAACCCCCGCTCACTGGCGGAGGGAGAAATGGCAACGTGAGGAGGGGGGTGGGGGGAGGAGGGGGTGGGGTGGAGGGGAGAGGAGAGGGGGACGACGACGCCAGACACACTGTCAATATTATTGTTCTAGAAATGTATAGATTTAGTTTTATTCGAGTCTGATGATCATGATGACTGTAGGCTAGATGTAAAAAAAATAACCATGTCATGGAAAAAATGATTTTTTAAAAGATTAAGGTTATGATGATTTGCCAGAAATATAAAACTTTTAAAATATCTAAATGCTTGATCTCAAAACTCTAAAATATGTATTCTATTGACATTGCATGGTGTTATTCATGCCGTGTGCAATAGCATTAAGTAAAATCACCATGTAATTGACCTAATTAGTCCATTAATTAATAAAGCCATAATAATTAGATATCAGCTCAATATTACCCCATACCATCCCTGTCCTCCCCATCCTAACACACTCCTCTCTCTCCGCCTCCTGACACACTCCTCTCTCTCCGCCTCCTGACACACTCCTCTCTCTCCGCCTCCTAACACACTCCTCTCTCTCCGCCTCCTGACACACTCCTCTCTCTCCGCCTCCTGACACACTCCTCTCTCTCCGCCTCCTGACACACTCCTCTCTCTCCGCCTCCTGACACACTCCTCTCTCTCCGCCTCCTGACACACTCCTCTCTCTCCGCCTCCTGACACACTCCTCTCTCTCCGCCTCCTGACACACTCCTCTCTCTCCGCCTCCTGACACACTCCTCTCTCTCCGCCTCCTGACACACTCCTCTCTCTCCGCCTCCTGACACACTCCTCTCTCTCCGCCTCCTGACACTCTCCTGATAAAACTCTGTTTAGAATAATAGATTTATTTCCCAGTGCTTTCTGATATTACTGTTTATATTCTCCTAATATCAGTATTTTACCTCGTCCCGCTACTTGTGTGTTTTAGCCCCTCCCTCCCTCCCTCTCTCTCCCTCTCTCTCCCTCCCTCTCTCTCCCCCTCTACAGCAGGAGCTGGGCTCCTTCATCTCGTGCTAGTTGTGCTGCAGGAGTCCCTCCCCCGCGCGCTCCAGCACCACAACACTCATGACGTAGCAACATTTCACACACATTTTCACTACTATTTAAATGTTTTGGACATGCCTGTCACCAAACTCTCAACCATGGGCCCCGATGGACCAGGACGAGACCCATTGCCTCCTCTGGTCCGGGTTAGGTTCGGGTTCTCGGTACAATCCTTCTCACTTTTCTTTCCTGATTTAAAAATTGCGGGAAATTCAATTTTTATTTTGCTCTCTCTAAAAAACTTTCTCAGTTATAGGGGAGCCTTACCAAATCCTCGTATCTCCCTGGGTGCTCCTTCCCCGTCCAGTCCCGTCGTGTGGGCAGTAGCTGCCGGAAACACACAGTTCACTCCCATCACTAACACTAGAAACTCGTCGTTTCGTGTTTTCAAACATTAAATGAGAAATGGGTTTAAAAGCAACATGAGAAAGTGCAGAGCAGCTCGACGCAAGGCGAGCATTAACACACCACTCACCTCCTTCTCCTCCACCTCCCGGATCAACGTCTGGAAATAGATTAAAAAGTCACAATCACACACCGAGACAAACCTGGGAATGTAGTAAATAATCCTAAAAGCCCATCTGACCCACCTCCGCTGCGTTCTGGCACGGTCCAGTCTGCAGGAAGCGGGCCATTAGGAAGTAGAGTTCTGTAGGGGCGAGAGGACGGAGCGGTGACACAGAGGAGGGTACAGCGACATGGACAGGAATTATAACATCTTTAATGTCACATATTCAGATCGCTGTACTCACCAGAATTCAGCTGGGCGACCAGTTTACTCTCCGGGTCCATTTTGGTTCCGTGTAGATGGTTCTGAGGGAGTGTGCCTGTAGCTGTCACTGTTTACCCCGCAGGAAAACACTTCCTCCATTCAGACCGCACCACCGCTCAACAGCCAGGCCCGGCCACCATACAAACCCCTCCGCGCCGCCGTCAAATAGGCCCTCCGACGGGCTCAGCCCTGAACGACACATCGCGTCGATAACGCGTCAATAACCGACCTGAGAGTCACTCTAAGGGTCGTTTAACACATCGGAGCGATAAAGACACCGCGACAGTAGTTTTCCTGTTCCGCCACCGTCCTCCCTGTTATAGCGCAAGCCTTGTGCGCAGGAAGAACAAGTAGTGCGGTCTGTTTCCGCAGGCTGGGACGTCGCAGGGAGGCGGCGGACCGGAGGACGGAGACCCGTCACTGAAAATGGTTGTTACGTTCTAACGACATGAGCAGCGATCCGGTACACTGTGATTTACACGGTGTTTGTTTACAAACTGTTACAAAGTCACCGTTACGCGCAGCAGTTTATGAAGAATATGATCATATAAACTCGTCAGATCAAGTTAGCAAGACTCGTATCTTACACAGCCTAGTACTGTGATTATCGCGCTGCTGTAACATTTTCGACGTCGTTGTGTTTGTTACTTGGTCGTTAGAGCTGAGGGTTTATGGTCGTGTCGTTATTGTGTAACTTACAACGTGTCTGAAACAACACTCCCAATCCCGGAGCCGTTTGGTTTTTTTACTCCATTTGTGTCTTTCCGCTGCCTACTGCTCCCAGAGCCTGTCTCCCTGTCTCCCAGAGCCTGTCTCCCTGTCTCCCAGAGCCTGTCTCCCTGTCTCCCAGAGCCTGTCTCCCTAGCCTGTCTCCCTGTCTCCCAGAGCCTGTCTCCCAGAGCATGTCTACCTGTCTCCCAGAGCCTGTCTCCCAGAGCATGTCTACCTGTCTCCCAGAGCCTGTCTCCCAGAGCATGTCTACCTGTCTCCCAGAGCCTGTCTCCCTGTCTCCCAGAGCCTGTCTCACAGAGCATGTCTACCTGTCTCCCAGAGCCTGTCTCCCAGAGCATGTCTACCTGTCTCCCAGAGCCTGTCTCCCAGAGCATGTCTACCTGTCTCCCAGAGCCTGTCTCCCAGAGCCTGTCTCACAGAGCATGTCTACCTGTCTCCCAGAGCCTGTCTCCCAGAGCATGTCTACCTGTCTCCCAGAGCCTGTCTCCCAGAGCATGTCTACCTGTCTCCCAGAGCCTGTCTCCCAGAGCATGTCTACCTGTCTCCCAGAGCCTGTCTCCCAGAGCATGTCTACCTGTCTCCCAGAGCCTGTCTCCCAGAGCATGTCTACCTGTCTCCCAGAGCCTGTCTCCCAGAGCATGTCTACCTGTCTCCCAGAGCCTGTCTCCCAGAGCATGTCTACCTGTCTCCCAGAGCCTGTCTCCCAGAGCATGTCTACCTGTCACCCAGCGCCTGTCTCCCTGTCTCCCAGAGCCTGTCTCCCAGAGCCTGTCTCCCTGTCTCCCAGAGCCTGTCTCCCAGAGCCTGTCTCCCTGTCTCCCAGAGCCTGTCTCCCAGAGCCTGTCTCCCAGAGCCTGTAACAGTAACATGGGGAGGAGGGTAGAGGGAATGCAGGCAGACTGATGAATGAAACCTTGTGAGGTCAAATAATCCACGTCGAATGGCAGATGGATCATGAAGACATTTATGAAGACCTACATGTATAGAAACATATGGTTTAAATATAGGTTAGGTTGTCTTTACGCCAATTTAAAAGTAGTGAGGGTCATCAAAATTAATTAAAGGTTTTTTAAAACAATTAAAATAAATGCAATAAAGATACTCAAAACTTTTAGAATGTTCTAAATCCACCGGATATGAATAATTGCATAATAATAGCATATAAAACATTTTACTGCCACGGAGTTCTGGGATGTTGCTGGGAATGCAGGTATTCAATCGGAATGCACTCATATATACATGTTCTAATGGTATCAGGTATATGTTTTTAAATAGTGATAAAATAAAATGATATGTACAATATTTGCATAAATACAATGGTTGTATTTGCATATATGAAAACATTAACACAAAGAGTGGAACAGAGCTACAACCACCAACATTAATTAGGCTACTGTTGTCACATTCTGTTGCATAATTCACAACTTGGCTATAGATTACACCCATCTATATATCAAATTAGCTAATTTAGCTAAATATCTAATTAGCATAATAACATAATCCTCATAAAAATCTGAAAACTTAAGCTAAAGATATGAATTGGATGTGTCTCAATCCGCCGCATCCGCCGAGTGATTAAGTGTATTTCAGTGATCAGACACTCTTATCCAGAGAGACCTTCAGTTAGTGCTCTATGATGGAGTGTATATTAGTGACTTACTTCATTGTGGTTTATATGTAGACTCAGACTCACAGGACGATATCAGGATAAAACACAGAAATAGAATCAGTAGATCAGACATGTCTTTCTCATCAGTGTTCTGTGGTGGCTACTTTGGCAGCCATGTGTGCTGGACTATATGCAATGTAGAACAGCGGAGTTCTATCAGAGTTCTGAACCTTTCTCAGTGCTCTACACGTAACAATAGTAACACTATTACTCAGCCATATTTAGTTAACCTCCAACACCAGTGATCTGAGGGGCTTTGTCTGCTCTAGAGGTCTGCTTCTTTGGGAAAATATTTCCACATCCACAGCCTATCATTGGCCCAAGGCTCTGAGTGACACCTGGGCTGGCCAATGAGGGGGCCTCTCTAGTATCGGCTGACCCGCCTCTGTGAAAAGCTGACCTTTCATTTCCTGACACAGCAGTTGTATTTAACATGGCCACACTAACAGACACATTCAGAGAAACACTTACAAATGCCTGAGCTTTCCATAACATCAATACTGGTGAAGAATCTATTGTGTGGGTACAGACAGTCCTGGTGGATATTGTGTGGGTACAGACAGTCCTGGTGGATATTGTGTAGGTACAGACAGTCCTGGTGGATATTGTGTGGGTACAGACAGTCCTGGTGGATATTGTGTAGGTACAGACAGTCCTGGTGGATATTGTGTTGGTACAGACAGTCCTGGTGGATATTGTGTGGGTACAGACAGTCCTGGTGGATATATAAGATAGTCACTTGGGTCACTATGGTCACTACAGTGGTAAAGTATTCACCCTGCCTGGGATTTTTGGGGGGTTTGTATCATTTGATTTACACAACATATCGACCACTTAGAAGATGCTAAATAATTTTTATTGTGAAACAAACAAGAAATAAGACAAACTGAACTTGAGCGTGCAAAACTATTCACCCTCCCAAAGTCAATACTTTGTAGAGCCACCTTTTTACAGTGGCAAGTCTCTCGGGGTCTGTCTCTATAAGCTTGGCACATCTAGCCACTGGGATTTTTGCCCATTCTTCAAGGCAGAACTGCTCCAGCTCCTTCAAGTTGGATGGGTTCTGCTGGTGTTCAGCAATCTTTAAGTCAAACCACAGATTCTAAATTGGATTGAGGTCTGGGTTTTGACTAGGCCATTCCAAGACATTTAAATGTTTCCCCTTAAAAGACTTGAGTGTTGCTTTAGCAGTATGCTTAGGGTCATTGTCCTGCTGGAAGGTGAACCTCCGTCCCAGTCTCAAATCTCTGGAAGACTGAAACAGGTTTCCCTCAAGAATTTCTCTGTATTTAGCGCCATCCATCATTCCTTCAATTCTGACAAGTTTCCCAGTCCCGGTCGATAAAAAACATCCCCACAGCATGATGCTGCCAACGTTCTCTGGGTGATGAGAGGTGTTGGGTTTGCGCCAGACATATTGTTTCCCTTGATGGCCAAAATGCTCAGGTTTAGCTCACCTGACCAGCGTACCTTCTTCCGTATGTTTGGGGAGTCTCCCACGTGCCTTTTGGCGAACACCATGTGTTTGCTTATTATTTTCATTAAGCAATGTCTTTTTTCTGGCCACTCTTCCGTAAAGCCCAGCTCTGTGGAGTGTACGGCTTAAAGTGGTCCTATGGACAGATACTCCAATCTCCACTGTGGAGCTTTGCAGCTCCTTCAGGGTTCTTTGGTCTCTTTGTTGCCTCTGATTAATGCCCTCCTTGCCTGGTCCGTGAGTTGTGGTGGGCGGTCCTCTCTTGGCAGGTTTGCTTCTTTCCATTTTTAAAAAAATGGATTTAATAGTGCTCTGTGGGATGTTCAAAGTGTCTGATATTTTTTTATAACCCAACCCTGATCTGTACTTCTCCACAACTTTGTCCCTGACCTGTTTGGAGAGCTCCTTGGTCTTCATGGTGTCGCTTGCTTAGTGGTGTTGCAGACTCTGAGGCATTTCAGAACAGATGTATATATACTGAGATCATGTGACACTTAAATAAAGTCCACCTGTGTGCAATCTAACTAATTATGTGACTTCTGAAGGTAAGTGGTTGCACCAGATCTTATTCAGGGGCTTCATAGCAGAGGGGGTGAATACTTTTGCAAGGCACTGTAGATACACTCAGGTCACTAGTCAGTAAAACACACAAAGAGAGAACACACGGTACACACAAGATGTCAAATGTCTCTTTTTATTTCAAAATAATGTTGTCCCACAGGCCGGGTGGAACCCAGAGAGGTTCTGGAAGCCACATAGTTCTAGAACAGAAGCACCACTTGTTATTGCTATGCTGCTCTGACAGACAACCAGACTCACACATTACAACACAAGAGTGGCGATTCTGAACACTTCTAAATCTGTTTAAAAAGCTGCAAATATTTGCCATGGCAACACCTCAGGTCAGGGTCAAAGGTCACATGTGATGCCATAGGACCCTAGTCGCGGTCAAGAGGATATGAGAGGCATCACCATGAGGCTCCTCCCACTGCCAGAGGAATAATACTTCTGGTCATTATATAAACATGTCACTTCATTCTGTCTGTCAAGAGGAGAAAAACAACAAAACTGAGGGAAGAAAGGAGAGAGAGAGAGGGAAGAAGGGAGCGAGAGAGAGGGAAGAAGGGAGCGAGAGAGAGGGAAGAAGGGAGCGAGAGAGAGAGAAGAAGGGAGCGAGAGAGAGAGAAGAAGGGAGCGAGAGAGAGAGAAGAAGGGAGCGAGAGAAAGAGAAGAAGGGAGCGAGAGAGAAAAGAGAGGAAGAAAAAGGACCAGTATCACAGGACAAAACATTTTAGAAAAATAAATAGATCAAAATTGCCATTTTCCAAATCCTGGTAAAAAAAAATTAAAAAATCCTCCGTCTCCATGGTACTGGTTTGGGAGGAGTCAGAGAAAGACCCCCGCCCCACTTCCTCATTCCTTCTCCTCAACAGACCCTGCCTTCACAGCCTCAGTCTCCTGCAAACATACACAAATACACCACGATGTCATACATGATGTCCTAAAGAGACCAGGAAGTACCCATGGGAGGTACAACGTTTCCATCCATGGTTCCATGGCCTAGGAAAGGAAGGCTGGTTTTGCTAGCTACTGTTCTCCAAGCAGACAGACACACAGTGACTTTACATCACAGGAGGCTGCCGAGGGGAGGACGGCTCATAATAATGGCAGGAATGAAGGAAATTAAATGCCATCAAACACATTGTAACCACGTGTTTGATACCATTCCACCTGTGCCACTCCAGGCATTACCACGAGGCATTACCACGAGGCATTACCACGAGGCATTACCACGAGCCAAACCTCCAATTACGGTGCCACCAACCTCCTGTGCTGTACATACTGATGGGTGAACACACAACTTTCATACAATCACTGCAGACACAAAGACACACAATGTTAGTGTAAACAACCACAGCAAGGTTTAAAGTTCACTTGAGGTTTAACGTTAAGTTAAGGATAAAAGTGCTCAACTTAGTCACTTAGGTAGTTTACAGCACACACACTGGTTATATCCCCCCAAAACTGGGTATTACATCATCAGTTCCTCTTGTCATGTTAGTCATTGCAGACATTAGAGAGCTGTTTATAACTTGTCAGAATTATTATTTTTTTTGCCCGTAGATAGCCATTTTTAAAATCACTCAAATATCACATGAATACACATTAGACAGGCTTTAAACCTGCAAAATTCTCTCCACCAACAAGAGGGTTGTGAACAGTGCTTGTACCCATAGAAATAGATGTTGCACACATGCAAGGGGAGCGTGGGATGTTCCCCAATGCTGGAAGGGGGGCCCCCGAGTGAAAGTTGGGGAACCCCTGATTTAGCAGACACTCTTATCCAGAGCGACTTACAGGAACAATTAGTGTTATGTCCCAAGGGCACAGATTTTTTACCTAATCAACTCAGGGATTTGAACCAGTGACCATTCGGTTACTGGCTCAATGCTCTTAACCGCTAGGCTACCTGCCGCCCGGTACGTTATATCACACAAAACTGTATCCCAAATTGCACTCTATTCGCAACATAATGAACGGCCCCAGGTCAAAAGTCGTGCACTATGTAGGGCAGGGATTCTTGAAAGTCGAGATAATCCTTGTCCGGCAGGGAAACTTTTATTTCTATACAGATGGCTAACTATGGAAATTCCTTTAGTCTCTACTAAGATAGATAAATCAGTTCAGAATTTTATTGCACCTTATTTGTGGACAATCTTCAAAATGTTATTAAAAGTGATGTTTTGGTGCCTCAAGGCCAATTCAGAAAGCTGAATGAGGACCTTATGTTATTCTTTCTGCTTGTATTTATATGTTGATGAGTGTATTGTCTGTAATTTGTGTAATTCAGGGCTTATCGGTTCGATCCCAGGTTGTTTAACAATCGGCTGTGACTGGGAGTCCCATAGGGCGGCGCACAATTGGCCCAGCGTCGTCCGGGTTAGGGGAGGGTTTGACTGGGGGCTTTACTGGCCCAGCGTCGTCCGGGTTAGGGGAGGGTTTGACCGGGGGCTTTACTGGCCCAGCGTCGTCCGGGTTAGGGGAGGGTTTGACCGGGGGCTTTACTGGCCCAGCGTCGTCCGGGTTAGGGGAGGGTTTGACCGGGGGCTTTACTGGCCCAGCGTCGTCCGGGTTAGGGGAGGGTTTGACCGGGGGCTTTACTGGCCCAGCGTCGTCCGGGTTAGGGGAGGGTTTGACCGGGGGCTTTACTGGCCCAGCGTCGTCCGGGTTAGGGGAGGGTTTGACCGGGGGCTTTACTTGGCTCATCACACTCTAGCGACAGCCTGCAGGCTGACTTTGGTCGTCAGTTGAATGGTGTTTCCTCCGACACATTGGTGCTGCTGGCTTCCGGGTTAAGGGGCGGGTGATATTTGTGAAAAAAAGTTTAGATTGCCCAGTCTTTCAAGAATCCCTGAGGGAATAGGGTGCCATTTGGGAGACAACTAACACTGGTTAAATCACACTCTGTCTAGATCCCACACACTGTCTGTCTGTCATACCGTTGACTCTGACTGTCTCACTCTGTCCTCTGACAGACATGGAGTAGGGAGCAATACTTCTGTAGTAGGTCACACTGACACTGGAGCGAGACACACAGATCTGTGTGTGTGAGTGTGAGAGACAGATATTGAGACAGAGGGAGAACATTTTAGGAAGACATGTTAGATGATTATAATCCCACCACCATAAACCTTCTACATGGTTAGATGGTTAGCCCCATACTCCTTCTATATTTATACATGGTTAGATTATTATAATCCCACCACCAGCCCCATACTCCTTCTATATTTATACATGGTTAGATTATTATAATCCCACCACCAGCCCCATACTCCTTCTATATTTATACATGGTTAGATTATTATAATCCCACCACCAGCCCCCTACTCCTTCTACATGGTTAGATTATTATAATCCCACCACCAGCCCCCTACTCCTTCTACATGGTTAGATTATTATAATCCCACCACCAGCCCCCTACTCCTTCTACATGGTTAGATTATTATAATCCCACCACCAGCCCCCTACTCCTTCTACATGGTTAGATTATTATAATCCCACCACCAGCCCCCTACTCCTTCTACATGGTTAGATTATTATAATCCCACCACCAGCCTCCTACTCCTTCTCTCCTACATGGTTAGATTATTATAATCCCACCACCAGCCTCCTACTCCTTCTCTCCTTCTACATGGTTAGATTATTATAATCCCACCACCAGCCTCCTACTCCTTCTCTCCTACATGGTTAGATTATTATAATCCCACCACCAGCCTCCTACTCCTTCTCTCCTACATGGTTAGATTATTATAATCCCACCACCAGCCTCCTACTCCTTCTCTCCTACATGGTTAGATTATTATAATCCCACCACCAGCCTCCTACTCCTTCTCTCCTACATGGTTAGATTATTATAATCCCACCACCAGCCTCCTACTCCTTCTCTCCTACATGGTTAGATTATTATAATCCCACCACCAGCCTCCTACTCCTTCTCTCCTACATGGTTAGATTATTATAATCCCACCACCAGCCTCCTACTCCTTCTCTCCTACATGGTTAGATTATTATAATCCCACCACCAGCCTCCTACTCCTTCTCTCCTACATGGTTAGATTATTATAATCCCACCACCATAAACCTTCTACATGGTTAGATGATTAGCCCCATACTCCTTCTATATTTATACATGGTTAGATTATTATAATCCCACCACCAGCCCCCTACACCTTCTACATGGTTAGATTATTATAATCCCACCACCAGCCTCCTACTCCTTCTACATGGTTAGATTATTATAATCCCACCACCAGCCCCCTACTCCTTCTACATGGTTAGATTATTATAATCCCACCACCAGCCCCCTACACCTTCTACATGGTTAGATTATTATAATCCCACCACCAGCCCCCTACTCCTTCTACATGGTTAGATTATTATAATCCCACCACCAGCCCCCTACACCTTCTACATGGTTAGATTATTATAATCCCACCACCAGCCCCCTACACCTTCTACATGGTTAGATTATTATAATCCCACCACCAGCCCCCTACTCCTTCTCTCCATCCTCTGATGGAGGTGTGGCCTAGCATACCTCCTCCGTCATGGTCTGTTCGTTATGGGAGGGACCCTCCTCCTTCACCTTAGCTCCGCCTTTCTTTTCCTTCATGTCCTTGACATCCACTGGCTTTTGAGCAGAGAAAGCCAATCAGAACACAGCACAGAGACACAGCCAGCCAATCAGAACACAGAAGAGAGACAGCCAGCCAATCAGAACACCGGGGAGAGACAGCCAGCCAATCAGAACACAGAAACAGAGACAACCAACAGAGGACAAAGATGACCAATAAAAAGGCTTTACCTTGGCGATAGCCTTCTTAGGCTTGACCTCAACAGGTTTGGGAGGAGCTGGTTTCTGCAGGTTAGGGAGAGAGATGTTAGCTTTAGCACTCAGACGGGGGAAACACCATATCATTAGCTTATCTTATTCTATATATACAGAAATGGCTTAGTTTAGAGAATGGGGCATTTCTATAGAATTAGCTTAGCAAAGAAAATGGGAAAATATTATGGATTGAAATATACAGGTATGTATAACCTGAACAGTAAGTGTATTGTAGGCTATAGTAGTAGAGGGCCACACCTCAGTACTAAACAGTTGATTTAATATTAGTAAGGCTATCATGTAGCCTGTTTATGAACTAAAAACAGGTGTATTTAAGCTACGAGAACCTGTTGGTTAATAATACCACCTATTACAACAACATAATCAGTAGTACGGTATATTAATAATGCACTAAGATCTTGTATAAACATTACCACTACATTATCCATGGAATAATATTTGACAGTGATATCACATGACAGACAGAGGATGAACAGAACAGTTGGAAATAAATTCTGATAAACGAGAGCAAAGGAACAAAAACAAGCACAGAACCAGAAGGAACCTACAGGGATCTTTCCCCCCCACCACCACCTTCAGAACTCTGTTTAGAACGTTCACGGTCTGAATAAAACGCTACTTTAGAACGCTCAATTCGAGAAAGCTCCTTTCGAGACAGAGCCATTAAAACGCTGCTGTCTAAATAGAACATTGACTGAATAAAACACTAGCTAGTCATGGTATATATATATATATATATATATATATATATATATATATATATATATATATATATAAAAATATAAAGGTTAGATCAGAATGAATCCAACAGTTTGTTTACATTTCTTACATCACATCACTTCTGGTGGCTGTGAGGAACTGACCCCACAGATTACGCCTGGCCCTGGAGTTGAGCAAGCTGAGAGATAGCAGGGAGAGGAGAGGAGTGAGGGAGGGAGAGAGAGAGAGCGAGAGAGGGATGGAGAAAGAGGGAATGATTAAACTTACCGAAGACAACCTCTCTGACCGCCTGGTGGGCTATAGAAGGGGAGAGGGGGGGGTGGGGGAGGGGGAGAGGGGGGGGGGCATATCAGTTATGTGTTGAGGGGCTGTTAGCGTGTGTGGGATTGGATAGAGTGTGTTTGTATAAAGATACGTCTTCATGTATCAGTATGCGTATGAGTGTTTGCTGTATGGACTGTGTGTGGTGACTGTGGTCCATAAGAAGCGTGTTTGCGGTCGTATAAAACACTCACTGCACACACAGCACACATGACACTGAGCTCTTACCTCCTGCTTAGTGACCTCCTGCTTAGTGAGCTCCTGCCTAGTGACTTTTGAGGCATTCTTGGCATGGGCCCCTTCTGGAGACTAGAGAAAACACAGACAGAGAGACAGACAGGAGAGTAACACTTTATACACACCTTGTAACCACATTAAGAAAACTGAGTCTCTTATGTGTATCTGTATAGACAGACAGACAGGTGAGGATCCAGGCCAACCACAGAATGTGGTGGATCTGTCATCCAGGACCACCCCCCTCATATCACACCTGTTTCAGAGTTCTAAGCTACCGGTACCAAGTCACTCAAGAATCCCAAACATCCAGTTGGTCATAAATATTGTCTCAGTGTCCCTGAAACACCACCTCAGTAAGACACTAGAGGTTAGTTTCCCAGACACCCAGATTACTGTAAACCTAGTGCTTCACATGGAAAATACTGTTTAGTCCAGGATTAATCTGTGTCTGTTAAACCAGCCTCTAGACTGGAGCAGATAGCTTCTTGACTAACAGAGATTATTACTGTAGAGGAGTGGAGTGGAGTGGAGGAGAGTGGGCATAGGACTAGAGATCCTGACTATCAGCAGAGATCCTCTCTCAGCCTCAGGGACAGTGGAGATGATAACATTACAATAACATAGTAGTTAAATTAGGTCATACATTGACCCTGAACATCATAGGTCATGCCAGTACTGAAGAAATGGGAGGAGATAGATAGATAGATAGATAGATAGATAGATAGATAGATAGATAGATAGATAGATAGATAGATAGATAGATAGATAGATAGATAGATAGATAGATAGATAGATAGATAGATAGATAGATAGATAGATAGATAGATAGATAGATAGATAGATAGATAACTGATTGTGCTCCTGTACTCCTCCTCCTGCCCACCCCTGATGCACCCTACAATTGCGGAGTCATCCGAGAACTTCTGTAGGTGGCATGTTTCAGAGTTATATCTGAAGTCTGAGGTGTAGAGGGTGAACAGGAAGGGGGACAGGACCGTTCCCTGGGGGGCCCCTGTGTTGCTCACTGCCCGTTCTGACACACAGCTCTGTAGTCTTAACAAATTGTGGCCTACCGGTCAGGTAGTCCGTGACCCAGGAAGCTAAGGGTGCTTCCACTTTCATCCTCCTCATCTTCTCACCCAGTAGCAGGGGCTGAATGGTATTGAAGGCACTGGAGAAGTCAAAAAACATAACCCTCACAGTGCAACCTGCGTTGTCCAGGTGAGAGTAGGCCCTCTGCAGAAGGTAGATGATTGCATCATCCACCCCGATGTTGCGCTGGTATGCAAACTGCAGGGGGTCCATTGATGAACACACCAGGGGTCTGAGGTGAGCGAGGACTAACCTTTCCAGGGTCTTCATGATGTGGGATGTTAGCACTACAGGTCTGAAGTCATTCAGGACAGTGGGGTGTGCCTTCTTGGGCACTGAGACCAGGCAGGATGTTTTCCACAGCACAGGGACCCTTTCTAGGCTCAGGCTAAGGTTGAAGTGATGCTGGAATATTCCACACAGTTGGTCAGCACAGACCCTAAGCACTCTTGGGCTGATGCCATCAGGGCCCACCGCTTTCCACTGATGTAGTCTCTCCAGCTCTCTCTTCACTTGGTTGGTGGTGAAAGCCAGCCCAGGTGGGGAGGTGGGGGGGAAGGGAGGTGTTGCAGATCAGTCCAGAGGGAGCGGGGGTGGAGGTTGGGAGGGGGTCGCTGATTGTCTCAACATAAGTGGGGGTGGGACAGCCATGAGGGTGTGTGGCCTGGGGAGATGGAGGGGAGGTGGACAGGGCCAGTATCGAACCTGTTAAAAAATGATATGCATCCTTCACATTAGCATATAACAAGTCCAGAGTTTTATTATTCCTGGTTGGGCACTTCAAACTGTTTGAACGTGGGCAGCGTTAAGAGAGAGGCATGGTTAAAATCCCCCGAAATGGAAAAGAAGGCACTGGGATGCACTGTCTGTAACCTCGCAATTACAGAGTGGATGACGTCACACGCTGTGTTTGCATCAGCGGAAGGCGGGATGTAAACAATAACAGCAATGTCGCCGTGAATTCCCTCTGCATATAGTAGGGTCTCAGGCTAACGGCTAGCAGCTCAATGTCCGGGCTACAAAACTGTTCCTTAACAGTAATATGTCTCGGATTACACCATCTGTTGTTAACTAATTAAGCCAGCCCCCCTCCCTTGCTCTTACCAGAAGAAACGCTATTCCTGTCCGCTCTGATGGTCTGGAAACCGCCGATAGTGACGTTCTCTATGGGGATGTTATCGTTCAGCCATGTTTCAGTAAAGCACAGTAGGCTAGCTTCCCGGTAGTCTCTTTGCCCACAGACCAGACCCTCAAGCTCATCCACCTTGTTATGTAGCAATCTCACGTTGCCCATAATGATAGACAGTATAGCCGGCTTGTACTTACTCAGCTTTGCCTTACACTTCCGACCTGCCCTGCATCCACACCATCGCCTTTTCAACTCGTCCGGAATATCGAACTTTTCCCTGGGGTGCAATAGCGCTGAGTGTGCTAAATCCAGGAGCTGGGCTCAGTTGTAAATAATTTAGGAAAACTATGGTCTGTCATTGATGAACCTGTCCTGCACACACATGTAGACCGCTAGGCAGGTGTGTAGACAGTAGAGCTGGGCGATATGGTCAAAATATCATATCATGCTATCTTTAAAAAATTGGACGGTATGTTGGTATTTTATGTTTTTGAATAATAAAAGTTCTAAATGTGTTTATGAGCAGTGCATGGCCCTAGGGTTGCAACACATACATTCTAAATGTGTTTATGAGCAGTGCATGGCCCTAGGGTTGCAACACATACATTCTAAATGTGTTTATGAGCAGTGCATGGCCCTAGGGTTGCAACACATACATTCTAAATGTGTTTATGAGCAGTGCATGGCCCTAGGGTTGCAACACATACATTCTAAATGTGTTTATGAGCAGTGCATGGCCCTAGGGTTGCAACACATACATTCTAAATGTGTTTATGAGCAGTGCATGACCCTAGGGTTGCAACACATACATTCTAAATGTGTTTATGAGCAGTGCATGACCCTAGGGTTGCAACACATACATTCTAAATGTGTTTATGAGCAGTGCATGACCCTAGGGTTGCAACACATACATTCTAAATGTGTTTATGAGCAGTGCATGACCCTAGGGTTGCAACACATACATTCTAAATGTGTTTATGAGCAGTGCATGACCCTAGGGTTGCAACACATACATTCTAAATGTGTTTATGAGCAGTGCATGGCCCTAGGGTTGCAACATTCTATGTGATTTCAATTAGTCTTTCTCCTGATTGTTTTATACTGTTCAATTCGACCAAAAATAAATGTCTGCATTTTCATAAGTCTGCATTTCCTGCACTCATTTGAGATGATTTCCACACCGCCACGTAGGACCGCACGATATGGGCAAATAATATAGGCCATATTTAGGCCATACTCCTATTGTTCATGTCCATATATCCCAGGACAATGTGGTAAAGTACTGAATATTTCTCCTATTGTTCATGTCCATATATCCCAGGACAATGTGGTAAAGTACTGAATATTTCTCCTATTGTTCATGTCCATATATCCCAGGACAATGTGGTAAAGTACTGAATATTTCTCCTATTGTTCATGTCCATATATTCCAGGACAATGTGGTAAAGTACTGAATATTTCTCCTATTGTTCAGGTCCATATATCCCAGGACAATGTGGTAAAGTACTGAATATTTCTCCTATTGTTCAGGTCCATATATTCCAGGACAATGTGGTAAAGTACTGAATATTTCTCCTATTGTTCAGGTCCATATATCCCAGGACAATGTGGTAAAGTACTGAATATTTCTCCTATTGTTCAGGTCCATATATCCCAGGACAATGTGGTAAAGTACTGAATATTTCTCCTATTGTTCATGTCCATATATCCCAGGACAATGTGGTAAAGTACTGAATATTTCTCCTATTGTTCAGGTCCATATATTCCAGGACAATGTGGTAAAGTACTGAATATTTCTCCTATTGTTCAGGTCCATATATCCCAGGACAATGTGGTAAAGTACTGAATATTTCTCCTATTGTTCAGGTCCATATATCCCAGGACAATGTGGTAAAGTACTGAATATTTCTCCTATTGTTCAGGTCCATATATCCCAGGACAATGTGGTAAAGTACTGAATATTTCTCCTATTGTTCATGTCCATATATCCCAGGACAATGTGGTAAAGTACTGAATATTTCTCCTATTGTTCAGGTCCATATATTCCAGGACAATGTGGTAAAGTACTGAATATTTCTCCTATTGTTCAGGTCCATATATCCCAGGACAATGTGGTAAAGTACTGAATATTTCTCCTATTGTTCAGGTCCATATATCCCAGGACAATGTGGTAAAGTACTGAATATTTCTCCTATTGTTCAGGTCCATATATCCCAGGACAATGTGGTAAAGTACTGAATATTTCTCCTATTGTTCAGGTCCATATATCCCAGGACAATGTGGTAAAGTACTGAATATTGCTCCTATTGTTCATGTCCATATATCCCAGGACAATGTGGTAAAGTACTGAATATTGCTCCTATTGTTCATGTCCATATATCCCAGGACAATGTGGTAAAGTACTGAATATTTCTCCTATTGTTCAGGTCCATATATCCCAGGACAATGTGGTAAAGTACTGAATATTTCTCCTATTGTTCAGGTCCATATATCCCAGGACAATGTGGTAAAGTACTGAATATTTCTCCTATTGTTCAGGTCCATATATCCCAGGACAATGTGGTAAAGTACTGAATATTGCTCCTATTGTTCAGGTCCATATATCCCAGGACAATGTGGTAAAGTACTGAATATTGCTCCTATTGTTCAGGTCCATATATCCCAGGACAATGTGGTAAAGTACTGAATATTTCTCCTATTGTTCAGGTCCATATATCCCAGGACAATGTGGTAAAGTACTGAATATTTCTCCTATTGTTCAGGTCCATATATCCCAGGACAATGTGGTAAAGTACTGAATATTTCTCCTATTGTTCAGGTCCATATATCCCAGGACAATGTGGTAAAGTACTGAATATTGCTCCTATTGTTCAGGTCCATATATCCCAGGACAATGTGGTAAAGTACTGAATATTTCTCCTATTGTTCAGGTCCATATATCCCAGGACAATGTGGTAAAGTACTGAATATTTCTCCTATTGTTCATGTCCATATATCCCAGGACAATGTGGTAAAGTACTGAATATTTCTCCTATTGTTCAGGTCCATATATCCCAGGACAATGTGGTAAAGTACTGAATATTTCTCCTATTGTTCAGGTCCATATATCCCAGGACAATGTGGTAAAGTACTGAATATTTCTCCTATTGTTCATGTCCATATATCCCAGGACAATGTGGTAAAGTACTGAATATTGCTCCTATTGTTCAGGTCCATATATCCCAGGACAATGTGGTAAAGTACTGAATATTTCTCCTATTGTTCAGGTCCATATATCCCAGGACAATGTGGTAAAGTACTGAATATTTCTCCTATTGTTCATGTCCATATATCCCAGGACAATGTGGTAAAGTACTGAATATTTCTCCTATTGTTCAGGTCCATATATCCCAGGACAATGTGGTAAAGTACTGAATATTTCTCCTATTGTTCAGGTCCATATATTCCAGGACAATGTGGTAAAGTACTGAATATTTCTCCTATTGTTCAGGTCCATATATCCCAGGACAATGTGGTAAAGTACTGAATATTTCTCCTATTGTTCAGGTCCATATATCCCAGGACAATGTGGTAAAGTACTGAATATTTCTCCTATTGTTCATGTCCATATATCCCAGGACAATGTGGTAAAGTACTGAATATTTCTCCTATTGTTCAGGTCCATATATCCCAGGACAATGTGGTAAAGTACTGAATATTTCTCCTATTGTTCATGTCCATATATCCCAGGACAATGTGGTAAAGTACTGAATATTTCTCCTATTGTTCATGTCCATATATCCCAGGACAATGTGGTAAAGTACTGAATATTTCTCCTATTGTTCAGGTCCATATATCCCAGGACAATGTGGTAAAGTACTGAATATTTCTCCTATTGTTCAGGTCCATATATCCCAGGACAATGTGGTAAAGTACTGAATATTTCTCCTATTGTTCATGTCCATATATCCCAGGACAATGTGGTAAAGTACTGAATATTTCTCCTATTGTTCATGTCCATATATCCCAGGACAATGTGGTAAAGTACTGAATATTGCTCCTATTGTTCATGTCCATATATCCCAGGACAATGTGGTAAAGTACTGAATATTTCTCCTATTGTTCATGTCCATATATCCCAGGACAATGTGGTAAAGTACTGAATATTTCTCCTATTGTTCAGGTCCATATATCCCAGGACAATGTGGTAAAGTACTGAATATTGCTCCTATTGTTCAGGTCCATATATCCCAGGACAATGTGGTAAAGTACTGAATATTTCTCCTATTGTTCAGGTCCATATATCCCAGGACAATGTGGTAAAGTACTGAATATTTCTCCTATTGTTCAGGTCCATATATCCCAGGACAATGTGGTAAAGTACTGAATATTTCTCCTATTGTTCATGTCCATATATCCCAGGACAATGTGGTAAAGTACTGAATATTTCTCCTATTGTTCATGTCCATATATCCCAGGACAATGTGGTAAAGTACTGAATATTTCTCCTATTGTTCAGGTCCATATATCCCAGGACAATGTGGTAAAGTACTGAATATTTCTCCTATTGTTCATGTCCATATATCCCAGGACAATGTGGTAAAGTACTGAATATTTCTCCTATTGTTCATGTCCATATATCCCAGGACAATGTGGTAAAGTACTGAATATTTCTCCTATTGTTCAGGTCCATATATCCCAGGACAATGTGGTAAAGTACTGAATATTTCTCCTATTGTTCAGGTCCATATATCCCAGGACAATGTGGTGACTGTTGATGATGTGTGCAGATGGTCCCTGGTTCAATCTCAGGTACGGACCCGGAGTGGAACGGAAGCAAAGCTGTTACATGTAGACAGGTAGGCAGGTGTGTAGGTAGATAGGTAGGTGTGTAGACAGGTGTGTAAGTAGATAGGCAGGTGTGTAGGTAGATAGGTAGGTGTGTAGACAGGTGTGTAAGTAGATAGGTAGGTGTGTAGGTAGATAGGTAGGTGTGTAAGTAGGTAGGTGTGTAGGCAGGTGTGTAGGTAGATAGGTAGGTAGGTGTGTAGGCAGGTGTGTAGGTAGATAGGTAGGTGTGTAAGTAGGTAGGTGTGTAGGTAGGTGTGTAAGTAGGTAGGTGTGTAGGTAGGTAGGTAGGTGTGTGTGTAAGTAGGTAGGTGTGCAGGCAGATGTGTAGGTAGATAGGTAGGTGTGTAAGTAGGTAGGTGTGTAGGCAGGTGTGTAAGTAGGTAGGTGTGTAGGCAGGTGTGTAGGTAGATAGGTAGGTGTGTAAGTAGGTAGGTGTGTAGGCAGATGTGTAGGTAGATAGGTAGGTGTGTAAGTAGGTAGGTGTGTAGGCAGATGTACACCCAGTCAGTTAGAAAAGCAAAGGCCAGCTTTTTCAAACAGAAATTTGCTTCCTGTAGTACTAACTCCAAAAAGTTTTTTTTTTTTTGTCGCACTGCTTTGCTTTGTCTTGGCCAGGTCGCAGTTGCAAATGAGAACTTGTTCTCAACTGACCTACCTGGTTAAATAAAGGTGAAATAAAAAAAAATAAAAAATAAAAATGTGTAGGTAGATAGGTAGGTGTGTAAGTAGGTAGGTGTGTAGGCAGGTGTGTAAGTAGGTAGGTGTGTAGGCAGGTGTGTAGGTAGATAGGTAGGTGTGTAAGTAGGTAGGTGTGTAGGCAGGTGTGTAGGTAGATAGGTAGGTGTATAAGTAGGTAGGTGTGTAGGCAGATGTGTAGGTAGATATGTAGGTGTGTAAGTAGGTAGGTGTGTAGGCAGGTGTGTAGGTAGATAGGTAGGTGTGTAAATAGGTAGGTGTGTAGGCAGATGTGTAGGTAGATAGGTAGGTGTGTAAGTAGGTAGGTGTGTAGGCAGATGTGTAGGTAGATAGGTAGGTGTGTAAGTAGGTAGGTGTGTAGGCAGATGTGTAAGTAGGTAGGTGTGTAGACAGGTGTGTAAGTAGGTAGGTGTGTAGGCAGGTGTGTAAGTAGGTAGGTGTGTAGGCAGGTGTGTAGGTAGATAGGTAGGTGTGTTAGTAGGTAGGTGTGTAGGCAGATGTGTAGGTGTGTAAGTAGGTAGGTGTGTAGGCAGGTGGGTAGGTAGATAGGTAGGCGTGTAAGTAGGTAGGTGTGTAGGCAGATGTGTAGGTAGATAGGTAGGTGTGTAAGTAGGTAGGTGTGTAAGTAGGTAGGTGTGTAGGCAGATGTGTAGGTAGATAGGTAGGTGTGTAAGTAGGTAGGTGTGTAGGCAGATGTGTAGGTAGATAGGTAGGTGTGTAAGTAGGTAGGTGTGTAGGCAGATGTGTAAGTAGGTAGGTGTGTAGACAGGTGTGTAAGTAGGTAGGTGTGTAGGCAGGTGTGTAAGTAGGTAGGTGTGTAGGCAGGTGTGTAGGTAGATAGGTAGGTGTGTAAGTAGGTAGGTGTGTAGGCAGATGTGTAGGTAGATAGGTAGGTGTGTAAGTAGGTAGGTGTGTAGGTAGATAGGTAGGCGTGTAAGTAGGTAGGTGTGTAGGCAGATGTGTAGGTAGATAGGTAGGTGTGTAAGTAGGTAGGTGTGTAAGTAGATAGGTAGGTGTGTAAGTAGGTAGGTGTGTAGACAGTTAGACAGCAGCCCACCTATGGTCTTCCTCTCAGTAAAACAGACAAATGTGTCAGTGGTTTGGCCAGAGAACCATGTATCCATGACCTCCAACCCTCTCACCTCTTTCTATCTCTGTCCTCAAAGAGAGAGAAAGGTTATAGAGCAGCCCACTTCTAGAACAATACCCCGTCTCTGTGTGTTCCCTAATACAATACAGCCACGAACAAATGGCTGTTTTGATAGGCTGTCGCTGCTTTCTGTAACAACTGGCTCTCAACCCCCTTCCACCTCCTCGTTCTCTCTCTCGCTGTAGGTTTTGACTGTCAGTGTGGTTACATAGGAGTCTGAAAGGCGACAGAGAGAGGGAGGAAGAAGAGTGTGTCGATGCAAAACAAATGATAATACTACAAATTAAATAAAGGTAAACATCCCTCCATACAGATTAATTAAGTACCTCGGTGAAACTGACACACAGTCGCTAAGGGATAAAGCGGTCACTTTAAACCGCCAGCTGCGACAGTGTGGCACGCATCCCTACCGGCTGGATGGGTGACATTCCGGAGCGCAGGCTGTGCACGGAGTGGTGACAGACAGTCTGGTGTGGGTGACAGGGAGGGAGGAGACTGTGAGCTGTGCACGGAGTGGTGACAGACAGTCTGGTGTGGGTGACAGGGAGGGAGGAGACTGCGGCCAACACACCAGCCATGGCTTCAACATAAAACACACCGAATAACACGGAGGAATGCTGGCACAACTGGCCCAGAATCGTCCGGGTTTGGCCGGTGTAGGCAGTCATTGTAAATAAGAATGTGTTCTTAACTGACCTGCTTTGTAAAATAAAGGTTAAATAAAAAGACATGTCACGCGCATCCCCTCTAGACTCCCCACCTGACCAAACGGTCACAACGGAACGGTCTCTAAATATAACCAGGGGAGGAAGTGACACAGTGCTCTCCTCTCTCAAATACAACATAAACTACATTTACAACTAGTACGGTTTAAAAACAGCCCGACTCACCTTCCTTTTAGGCATGCTGTGCTACAGAGATAGTATTCCTGCCAGAGAGGATCGAAGAGTTCAACCAGCAGGACCGGGGAGCAAGTTTAGAACTACCACCACATACTGGATCAATACTAAACACCTTCCATAATCACATGCTAATCATATGCAGACCGTCATCTCTGCATCCCGCCCGCCCATAGGCCAAAACACGCAGAACCTTCTCCTGTAGTGCCACGGGATTCGTCAAGCCCCCTGTATGCAAATATAACAACTGCAACCATTGGTTGAGAATAGAATTCCATGGCGCGTGTCTGATTGGCTACAAGCTCTTTGTAAGCAAATCGCAGCTTCTCCATGGTAATGAACAGAAAATAGAATAAAGAGATGAGAAGAGAAGCAAGGCCATTAGAAAGGTGACCGTGTTCTAGGTGTCTCTGGGTAGTGTAGTCTGGAAGGGAACGAGCCAGAAAGATGAGACTAATACAGTCTTAACGGAAGAGGTGTATAAACACACTATCAATCAATAACTATCAATAAAACAAACACATTGATACAGTAGCTATATTCCACACTGATTCACCTGGATTGTCCTCCAACCTTTTGATTAGTGTGATAGAGAAGAGTAGTCTATTTCTGCTTTAGAAACTGAGATTATTGCATGAAAGGGAAAGATACTAGTCAGTTGTACAACTGAATGCATCTTCCACATTTAACCCCTCTGAATCAGAGAGGTGCGGGGGGATGCCTTTTATCCACGTCTTCAACGCCCGGGGAACAGTGGGTTAACTGCCTTGTTCAGGGGCAGAATGACAGATTTGTACCTTGTTCAGGGGCAGAACAACAGATTTGTACCTTGTTCAGGGGCAGAATGACAGATTTGTACCTTGTTCAGGGGCAGAACGACAGATTTGTACCTTGTTCAGGGGCAGAACGACAGATTTGTACCTTGTTCAGGGGCAGAACGACAGATTTGTACCTTGTTCAGGGGCAGAATGACAGATTTGTACCTTGTTCAGGGGCAGAATGACAGATTTGTACCTTGCTTAGGGGCAGAACGACAGATTTGTACCTTGTTCAGGGGCAGAATGACAGATTTGTACCTTGTTCAGGGGCAGAACGACAGATTTGTACCTTGTTCAGGGGCAGAACGACAGATTTGTACCTTGTTAGCTCAGGGATTCAATCCAGCAACCTTTCGGTTACTGACCAAACGCTCCGACCCTCCAGGCCACCTGCCGCCCCTATACTCCGACCCTCCAGGCCACCTGCCGCCCCTATACTCCGACCCTCCAGGCCACCTGCCGCCCCTATACTCCCACATCTTCCACATTAGGTATATTATGACAAGAATATTCAGTCATCGCAGCAATCTTCTTTATCAAAGACTGAATATTAGTGTTTTTCCATCCATTAAACACAGTTTAATGGATACATTTATAAAATCCATAATAGCAGCATTAGCCTACTCAACACATATTCACAGGACAACTTAAAAGTCCCAGATGAAAATCTAGAGTGGATGAATAAATTAATCCCCACCACATCCCTGGTGATATTTCCAGAGCAGCTATTGCTTAGTGCAGTAGTGAGGCTACTGTACTAGATACCAGCCCAGTGACACGTGATGGACATGAGAGGAGACACACAGAACTCAGCTCAGCTCAGCTCAAACTATTCTGCTATGACATCACCATGGATGGATCTCACACAACATTTCACATACGCATCACAATGGAGCTCACTTCACACAACATTCTACAGAAAGAAACCTCCCAACAACAATGGCCATTGGCCATCCATCTCAACATTCTACAGTGACATCACAATGAGTTTAACCACCCCTGCCTCACCACACGGCAGAGCTTCACAATAGACAACACACAACAAAATCCCTCACCCACCCACGCTAGCTATACACATGTACCAGAACCATACTGTAATGTTTCAAAAGCTAACACAGAACACTCAGGAGCTGTCCCTCCCTCCCACTCCCTCCAAAATTCCCCCGTCTGCACATGGATCCCCCCGTCAGCTCAATGGGAAGGAAAATACAACAAGACAAAAAGAACGGGATAGAATGGATCATTTGTGTTGCTGAGACAATAGACATGCATTTCCAGAGCTGTTTGTGTCATGGGCTGTCAGTGTGTGAGTGTGTTTGTGTGCGTGCGTGAGTGTGTGTGTGTGTGTGTAGTAGGGTAACACAATAGTTATGAATAAAGTGATGCAGTGACCAATGAGAAGCAGAAGAGCCAGAGACCTCATAAAGACAAACTGTACAGTATCAGAGCCTAACTTGACACTATATAATTTACAGTATATCAAGGCCTAACTTTACACTATATACAGTAATTAAGCAATAAGGCCAGAGGAGGTGTGGTATGTGGCCAATAGCCATGGTATATATGGCCAATAGCCGTGGTATATATGGCCAATAGCCATGGTATATATGGCCAATAGCCATGGTATATATGGCCAATAGCCATGGTATATATGGCCAATAGCCGTGGTATATATGGCCAATAGCCATGGTATATATGGCCAATAGCCGTGGTATATATGGCCAATAGCCATGGTATATATGGCCAATAGCCATGGTATATATGGCCAATAGCCGTGGTATATATGGCCAATAGCCATGGTATATATGGCCAATAGCCGTGGTATATATGGCCAATAGCCATGGTATATATGGCCAATAGCCGTGGTATATATGGCCAATAGCCGTGGTATATATGGCCAATAGCCGTGGTATATATGGCCAATAGCCATGGTATATATGGCCAATAGCCATGGTATATATGGCCAATAGCCATGGTATATATGGCCAATAGCCGTGGTATATATGGCCAATAGCCATGGTATATATGGCCAATAGCCATGGTATATGGCCAATAGCCGTGGTATATATGGCCAATAGCCATGGTATATATGGCCAATAGCCATGGTATATGGCCAATAGCCGTGGTATATATGGCCAATAGCCATGGTATATATGGCCAATAGCCGTGGTATATATGGCCAATAGCCATGGTATATGGCCAATAGCCGTGGTATATATGGCCAATAGCCATGGTATATATGGCCAATAGCCATGGTATATGGCCAATAGCCGTGGTATATATGGCCAATAGCCGTGGTATATATGGCCAATAGCCGTGGTATATATGGCCAATAGCCATGGTATATATGGCCAATAGCCGTGGTATATATGGCCAATAGCCGTGGTATATATGGCCAATAGCCATGGTATATATGGCCAATAGCCGTGGTATATATGGCCAATAGCCGTGGTATATATGGCCAATAGCCGTGGTATATATGGCCAATAGCCGTGGTATATATGGCCAATAGCCATGGTATATATGGCCAATAGCCGTGGTATATATGGCCAATAGCCATGGTATATATGGCCAATAGCCGTGGTATATATGGCCAATAGCCGTGGTATATATGGCCAATAGCCGTGGTATATATGGCCAATAGCCGTGGTATATATGGCCAATAGCCGTGGTATATATGGCCAATAGCCGTGGTATATATGGCCAATAGCCGTGGTATATATGGCCAATAGCCATGGTATATATGGCCAATAGCCATGGTATATATGGCCAATAGCCGTGGTATATATGGCCAATAGCCATGGTATATATGGCCAATAGCCATGGTATATGGCCAATAGCCGTGGTATATATGGCCAATAGCCATGGTATATATGGCCAATAGCCATGGTATATGGCCAATAGCCGTGGTATATATGGCCAATAGCCATGGTATATATGGCCAATAGCCGTGGTATATATGGCCAATAGCCATGGTATATGGCCAATAGCCGTGGTATATATGGCCAATAGCCATGGTATATATGGCCAATAGCCATGGTATATGGCCAATAGCCGTGGTATATATGGCCAATAGCCATGGTATATATGGCCAATAGCCGTGGTATATATGGCCAATAGCCATGGTATATATGGCCAATAGCCATGGTATATATGGCCAATAGCCGTGGTATATATGGCCAATAGCCATGGTATATATGGCCAATAGCCATGGTATATATGGCCAATAGCCGTGGTATATATGGCCAATAGCCGTGGTATATATGGCCAATAGCCGTGGTATATATGGCCAATAGCCGTGGTATATATGGCCAATAGCCATGGTATATATGGCCAATAGCCGTGGTATATATGGCCAATAGCCATGGTATATATGGCCAATAGCCGTGGTATATATGGCCAATAGCCATGGTATATATGGCCAATAGCCGTGGTATATATGGCCAATAGCCGTGGTATATATGGCCAATAGCCGTGGTATATATGGCCAATAGCCATGGTATATATGGCCAATAGCCATGGTATATATGGCCAATAGCCATGGTATATATGGCCAATAGCCGTGGTATATATGGCCAATAGCCATGGTATATATGGCCAATAGCCATGGTATATGGCCAATAGCCGTGGTATATATGGCCAATAGCCATGGTATATATGGCCAATAGCCATGGTATATGGCCAATAGCCGTGGTATATATGGCCAATAGCCATGGTATATATGGCCAATAGCCGTGGTATATATGGCCAATAGCCATGGTATATGGCCAATAGCCGTGGTATATATGGCCAATAGCCATGGTATATATGGCCAATAGCCATGGTATATGGCCAATAGCCGTGGTATATATGGCCAATAGCCATGGTATATATGGCCAATAGCCGTGGTATATATGGCCAATAGCCATGGTATATATGGCCAATAGCCGTGGTATATATGGCCAATAGCCATGGTATATATGGCCAATAGCCATGGTATATATGGCCAATAGCCGTGGTATATATGGCCAATAGCCATGGTATATATGGCCAATAGCCATGGTATATATGGCCAATAGCCGTGGTATATATGGCCAATAGCCATGGTATATATGGCCAATAGCCGTGGTATATATGGCCAATAGCCGTGGTATATATGGCCAATAGCCGTGGTATATATGGCCAATAGCCGTGGTATATATGGCCAATAGCCGTGGTATATATGGCCAATAGCCATGGTATATATGGCCAATAGCCATGGTATATATGGCCAATAGCCATGGTATATATGGCCAATAGCCGTGGTATATATGGCCAATAGCCATGGTATATATGGCCAATAGCCATGGTATATGGCCAATAGCCGTGGTATATATGGCCAATAGCCATGGTATATATGGCCAATAGCCATGGTATATGGCCAATAGCCGTGGTATATATGGCCAATAGCCATGGTATATATGGCCAATAGCCGTGGTATATATGGCCAATAGCCATGGTATATGGCCAATAGCCGTGGTATATATGGCCAATAGCCATGGTATATATGGCCAATAGCCATGGTATATGGCCAATAGCCGTGGTATATATGGCCAATAGCCATGGTATATATGGCCAATAGCCGTGGTATATATGGCCAATAGCCATGGTATATATGGCCAATAGCCATGGTATATATGGCCAATAGCCGTGGTATATATGGCCAATAGCCATGGTATATATGGCCAATAGCCGTGGTATATATGGCCAATAGCCGTGGTATATATGGCCAATAGCCGTGGTATATATGGCCAATAGCCGTGGTATATATGGCCAATAGCCGTGGTATATATGGCCAATAGCCGTGGTATATATGGCCAATAGCCGTGGTATATATGGCCAATAGCCGTGGTATATATGGCCAATAGCCGTGGTATATATGGCCAATAGCCGTGGTATATATGGCCAATAGCCATGGTATATATGGCCAATAGCCATGGTATATATGGCCAATAGCCGTGGTATATATGGCCAATAGCCGTGGTATATATGGCCAATAGCCGTGGTATATATGGCCAATAGCCATGGTATATATGGCCAATAGCCGTGGTATATTGGCCAATAGCCATGGTATATATGGCCAATAGCCGTGGTATATATGGCCAATAGCCATGGTATATATGGCCAATAGCCGTGGTATATATGGCCAATAGCCGTGGTATATATGGCCAATAGCCGTGGTATATATGGCCAATAGCCGTGGTATATATGGCCAATAGCCATGGTATATATGGCCAATAGCCGTGGTATATTGGCCAATAGCCATGGTATATATGGCCAATAGCCATGGTATATATGGCCAATAGCCGTGGTATATTGGCCATATATCACAAAAACCTGAGGTGCCTTATTGCTATTATAAACTGGTTATCAACGTAATTTGAGCAGTAAAAATACATGTTTTGTCATAACCGTGGTATACGGTCTGATATACCATGGATGTCAGCCAATCAGCATACAGTGCTCGAAGTTTATAATATACAGAATATCAAGGCCTAACTTTACACTATATAATATACAGTATATCATGGTTCAACTTTACACAATATAATATACAGTATATCATGGTCTAATTTTACACTATATAATATACAGTATATCAAGGCCTAACTTTACATGATATAATATACAGTATATCAATGGCTAACTTTACACTATATAATATACAGTATATCAATGGCTAACTTTACACTATATCATATACAGTATTTCAAGGCCTAACTTTACACTATATAATATACAGTATATCAAGGCCTAACTTTACACTATATCATATACAGTATATCATGCTCTAACTTTACACTATATCATATACATTATATAATAGTCTAACTTTACACTATATAATATACTGTATATCAAGGCCTAACTTTACACTATATGATATACAGTATATCAGGGTCTAACTTTACAATATCAAGGCCTAACTTCCCCAATTGGCCGCAGTGGTTTTATTTGGCCCACCATGTTTTCTGAGAAAAAAAAACTAAATTATGTTTGGGATTCTTGCAGTCAATTTGCAGTCTACAATTGTATGTATCTGTACTTATGTTTGACCCCCAACCATCCGCTCAAGATAAAATTGACCGGCGACGGAATCTAGTTGATGATCACAGCAGTAAATCTAGGCATAACTTTACACAATATAATTAAGCAATAAGGCACGGGGGGTGTGGTATATGGCCAATATACCACGGCTAAGTGCTGTTCTTAGGCATCGAGGTGCCTTATTGATATTATAAACTGGTTACTAAAGTAATTAGAGCAGCAAAAATGAAGTATTTGTCATACCCATGGTATACGGTCTCATATACCACGGCTGTCAGCCAATCAGCATTCAGGGCTGGAACCACCCAGTTTATAATATACTGTATGTCAAGGATAACTTTACACCAGTGGGGAACAGTCAGTACCCTCTACACCCTCAGAGAGGGCCTAAGGATTAATTCAAATCTGTAAATATTTTTATATATTATAATTTTGATTTCATTGATTTAATCTTTGTGTCTTAATTGTAATAATCTTCCTATTGAATTTATTCAGTTTGCGTTGGAAAAAGAAGGGTTAATATCCAAGAGAAAAAAATATCCAATCAGAATTTTTATTTGGTAGTCTCTGGGTAGAAATAGTCTAGCTGGGCTCAACGCTCATTGGCTAGGCCCTCAGGCTTTGAATAGAAGGCACCAGCCAACGTCATTGACATTGACTTCAATTAGAGCAGCATTTTGGAATGACAGTAGAATCAACCAATCACAAATCATCTTGTAATAGGTGGGACAATATTGTATGACGCCTCAAGGCCCTCTAGAGGCCCTAAGTATACGTCACTAATTGAGAGCCAATAGCGAGCCTTATCTTGTTTTCTAACTTGAGCCTAGCTAGCTGGCTAGCTGTTTGTAGCGAGGGTATGTAACTATGGCAACTGCAGAGAGCGTAGTCAAGGACGACGTGGTGGATAAATTGTTAGCATCGCCCTTTTCAAGACTAACCTTTAATGAAAAGTTAAATCTTGTTCAGACCCGGAGACCAACTCCTGCACTGCCTGATTTGGTGCAAGGAGGAAAGTGTTTTGAAAGGTTAGTAAAGTTAGTAATTCTGAGCGCTATCCGTGGATAATAATAAGCTTTCCTGTTGGAATCGCCTAGTCTTCAGCACCGATAATGCATCAGTAGAAAGAACATATTCTGCACTAAAAAGGATGAAGACATATTCCAGGAACAGCACTGGACAGGCCGACTGCCAGCCCTGGCTTTGATCTCAAGAGAAGACAAGCTCTATGAACCTGCCATTGGCCATTTCATAAAGGACAGGATAATGGACTTGGTTTTTAAGTGATAATCATAATGGTGAGTGGACTTCATGTTTTCATCTACAGCTTGCTTTTTGTTGCTATCTCGTTCATATCATTTTGAATACAATGTGTCAAATATTATTTCAACTTTAGATCCCTGGTTGTGTGGTAAAAACGAAGGTAATGACGTTGTAATTGGAAGTACTGGGTACATGACTTTTGGTGTTGTGGTGCATCTGTTATCGATATTTACAACCGTTGTGTGCTGCTTCTGTGAGCCACAGCCGAGGCATGGCTTAGGACCGTTTGACTGTCATCAAATAATTGCTTCTCCTACATATAGGTCTGCAAAAGAAAGGTCTCAAGTCATGTTCTGTAAACACAGGCATCAGAGTTCTCTATCTGTATGTATGACGCCCAGGGCCGGAGCGTGCCTATAGGCAGACTAGGCGGTCACCTAGAGGCACTTTGGAAAGGCGGCAAAATGTGGGCTTATAAAAATAAAAAATAAAAAATTGCCGCCTCTTGTAGTCCATTGGTGAGGAATGTGTGTCTGTCAATCAAAATCACCAATCAGTGATTGTGGAAGTGGAAGTGAGGGAAAGTCAGCGCTGGCAAAAAGGGGTGTTAATGACTGGAATCAGCGTCCATGAAACATCGTCTGGTCATATGGAAAGTTTTCACGAATAGAAAGAGTTGGATAAAAGATTGGCCTCGCAAAACACGATAGATGCACAAAATCAGCGCAAACTGACTGCTGAGACAAAGCACTGGCAAGATGTGTTGCATCGGTTGATCAATCTTATCAGAGTTATGGCTATGCAAAACCTAGCATTTAGAGGCAGCACAGATAGATTGTTTGAGCATAACAATGGCAACTTTCTCAAACTAGTGGAGATGATCAGCCTTTTTGACAGCGTTATGGCTGAACATATAAGGAGAGTAACTTCAAAAGAAACACATGTTCACTATTTTGGCAAAGACATTCAAAATGAAATCATAGCTATGCTAGCATCACAGATTCAGCAGAAAATTCTCACAATGCTTAAGTCAGCTAAATACTACTCCATAATTTTGGATTGTACTCCGGATGTGAGTAGAACCGAACAGATGACGGTGATTGTATGTCTCGTTACGACACAGCCAAGTGTGGAGATCAGAGAGCATTTCTGAAAGGTAAGATAAGCGTTTTAGTCTCTAGTGGTTTTAAGCTGTGAATCTGCTGATGATATGCGCCTTGCTGTGCGCTTGTGTGTCCGTGTGTTTTACGCACAAGGTTTTGTATATAAATATTTTCAATATTATTACAGTCACTATTTAGATGAGTTGAAATTGACGCTGTGCTGCACTTGTCTATTTGCGTGATGTGTATATTGGTGTTTGTGTTGCTGTTTTTTGCTTATGGCTTGTATTGGCTGCATGTTGTTGGTTTGTTGTTGAAAATAGAGGGTGAAACACAATTGTGTTTCGCCTGGAGCGGCAGAAATGCACCGGTAGTGATGACGCCAGATATTTATCCAAAACTAAGGGCCTAGCTCCAATAGTCACGGTTCACCACTGCTTTACACTATATCATATACAGTATATCAAGGCATAGCTTAACACTATATCATATACAGTATATCAAGGCATAACTTTACACTATATAATATACAGTATATCAAGGCATAACTTAACACTATATCATATACAGTATATCAAGGCATAACTTAACACTATATAATATACAGTATATCAAGGCATAACTTAACACTATATAATATACAGTATATCAAGGCATAACTTAACACTATATAATATACAGTATATCAAGGCATAACTTAACACTATATCATATACAGTATATCAAGGCATAACTTAACACTATATAATATACAGTATATCAAGGCATAACTTAACACTATATAATATACAGTATATCAAGGCATAACTTAACACTATATAATATACAGTATATCAAGGCATAACTTAACACTATATAATATACAGTATATCAAGGCATAACTTAACACTATATCATATACAGTATATCAAGGCATAACTTAACACTATATAATATACAGTATATCAAGGCATAACTTAACACTATATAATATACAGTATATCAAGGCATAACTTAACACTATATCATATACAGTATATCAAGGCATAACTTAACACTATATAATATACAGTATATCAAGGCATAACTTAACACTATATAATATACAGTATATCAAGGCATAACTTAACACTATATAATATACAGTATATCAAGGCATAACTTAACACTATATAATATGCAGTATATCAAGGCATAACTTAACACTATATCATATACAGTATATCAAGGCATAACTTAACACTATATAATATACAGTATATCAAGGCATAACTTAACACTATATAATATACAGTATATCAAGGCATAACTTAACACTATATAATATACAGTATATCAAGGCATAACTTAACACTATATCATATACAGTATATCAAGGCATAACTTAACACTATATAATATACAGTATATCAAGGCATAACTTAACACTATATAATATACAGTATATCAAGGCATAACTTAACACTATATAATATACAGTATATCAAGGCATAACTTAACACTATATAATATACAGTATATCAAGGCATAACTTAACACTATATAATATACAGTATATCAAGGCATAACTTAACACTATATAATATACAGTATATCAAGGCATAACTTAACACTATATAATATACAGTATATCAAGGCATAACTTAACACTATATCATATACAGTATATCAAGGCATAACTTAACACTATATCATATACAGTATATCAAGGCATAACTTAACACTATATAATATACATTATATCAAGGCATAACTTAACACTATATAATATACAGTATATCAAGGCATAACTTAACACTATATAATATACAGTATATCAAGGCATAACTTAACACTATATAATATACAGTATATCAAGGCATAACTTAACACTATATAATATACAGTATATCAAGGCATAACTTAACACTATATAATATACAGTATATCAAGGCATAACTTAACACTATATAATATACAGTATATCAAGGCATAACTTAACACTATATAATATACAGTATATCAAGGCATAACTTAACACTATATAATATACAGTATATCAAGGCATAACTTAACACTATATAATATGCAGTATATCAAGGCATAACTTAACACTATATAATATACAGTATATCAAGGCATAACTTAACACTATATAATATACAGTATATCAAGGCATAACTTAACACTATATAATATACATTATATCAAGGCATAACTTAACACTATATAATATACAGTATATCAAGGCATAACTTAACACTATATAATATACAGTATATCAAGGCATAACTTAACACTATATCATATACAGTATATCAAGGCATAACTTAACACTATATAATATACAGTATATCAAGGCATAACTTAACACTATATAATATACAGTATATCAAGGCATAACTTAACACTATATAATATACAGTATATCAAGGCATAACTTAACACTATATCATATACAGTATATCAAGGCATAACTTAACACTATATCATATACAGTATTTTTATTTTTTTATTTCACCTTTATTTAACCAGGTAGGTCAGTTGAGAACAAGTTCTCATTTGCAACTGTGACCTGGCCAAGACAAAGCAAAGCAGTGCGACAAAAACAACACAGAGTTACACAGTAAACAAACATAGTCAAAAACACAATAGAAAATCTATATACAGAGTGCAAAAATATCAAGTATATCAAGGCATAACTTAACACTATATAATATACAGTATATCAAGGCATAACTTAACACTATATAATATACAGTATATCAAGGCATAACTTAACACTATATAATATACAGTATATCAAGGCATAACTTAACACTATATCATATACAGTATATCAAGGCATAACTTAACACTATATAATATACAGTATATCAAGGCATAACTTAACACTATATAATATACAGTATATCAAGGCATAACTTAACACTATATAATATACAGTATATCAAGGCATAACTTAACACTATATCATATACAGTATATCAAGGCATAACTTTACACTATATAATATACAGTATATCAAGGCATAACTTAACACTATATAATATACAGTATATCAAGGCATAACTTAACACTATATAATATACAGTATATCAAGGCATAACTTAACACTATATAATATACAGTATATCAAGGCATAACTTAACACTATATAATATACAGTATATCAAGGCATAACTTAACACTATATAATATACAGTATATCAAGGCATAACTTAACACTATATCATATACAGTATATCAAGGCATAACTTAACACTATATAATATACAGTATATCAAGGCATAACTTAACACTATATAATATACAGTATATCAAGGCATAACTTAACACTATATAATATACAGTATATCAAGGCATAACTTAACACTATATCATATACAGTATATCAAGGCATAACTTTACACTATATAATATACAGTATATCAAGGCATAACTTAACACTATATAATATACAGTATATCAAGGCATAACTTAACACTATATAATATACAGTATATCAAGGCATAACTTAACACTATATAATATACAGTATATCAAGGCATAACTTAACACTATATAATATACAGTATATCAAGGCATAACTTAACACTATATAATATGCAGTATATCAAGGCATAACTTAACACTATATAATATACAGTATATCAAGGCATAACTTAACACTATATAATATACAGTATATCAAGGCATAACTTAACACTATATAATATACAGTATATCAAGGCATAACTTAACACTATATAATATACATTATATCAAGGCATAACTTAACACTATATCATATACAGTATATCAAGGCATAACTTAACACTATATAATATACAGTATATCAAGGCATAACTTAACACTATATCATATACAGTATATCAAGGCATAACTTAACACTATATAATATACAGTATATCAAGGCATAACTTAACACTATATAATATACAGTATATCAAGGCATAACTTAACACTATATAATATACAGTATATCAAGGCATAACTTAACACTATATCATATACAGTATATCAAGGCATAACTTAACACTATATCATATACAGTATTTTTATTTTTTTATTTCACCTTTATTTAACCAGGTAGGTCAGTTGAGAACAAGTTCTCATTTGCAACTGTGACCTGGCCAAGACAAAGCAAAGCAGTGCGACAAAAACAACACAGAGTTACACAGTAAACAAACATAGTCAAAAACACAATAGAAAATCTATATACAGAGTGCAAAAATATCAAGTATATCAAGGCATAACTTAACACTATATAATATACAGTATATCAAGGCATAACTTAACACTATATAATATACAGTATATCAAGGCACAACTTAACACTATATAATATACAGTATATCAAGGCATAACTTAACACTATATCATATACAGTATATCAAGGCATAACTTAACACTATATAATATACAGTATATCAAGGCATAACTTAACACTATATAATATACAGTATATCAAGGCATAACTTAACACTATATAATATACAGTATATCAAGGCATAACTTAACACTATATCATATACAGTATATCAAGGCATAACTTTACACTATATAATATGCAGTATATCAAGGCATAACTTAACACTATATCATATACAGTATATCAAGGCATAACTTAACACTATATAATATGCAGTATATCAAGGCATAACTTAACACTATATCATATACAGTATATCAAGGCATAACTTAACACTATATCATATACAGTATATCAAGGCATAACTTAACACTATATAATATACAGTATATCAAGGCATAACTTAACACTATATCATATACAGTATATCAAGGCATAACTTAACACTATATAATATACAGTATATCAAGGCATAACTTAACACTATATAATATACAGTATATCAAGGCATAACTTAACACTATATAATATACAGTATATCAAGGCATAACTTAACACTATATCATATACAGTATATCAAGGCATAACTTTACACTATATAATATACAGTATATCAAGGCATAACTTAACACTATATCATATACAGTATATCAAGGCATAACTTAACACTATATAATATGCAGTATATCAAGGCATAACTTAACACTATATCATATACAGTATATCAAGGCATAACTTAACACTATATAATATACAGTATATCAAGGCATAACTTAACACTATATAATATACAGTATATCAAGGCATAACTTAACACTATATAATATACAGTATATCAAGGCATAACTTAACACTATATAATATACAGTATATCAAGGCATAACTTAACACTATATCATATACAGTATATCAAGGCATAACTTTACACTATATAATATACAGTATATCAAGGCATAACTTAACACTATATCATATACAGTATATCAAGGCATAACTTAACACTATATAATATGCAGTATATCAAGGCATAACTTAACACTATATCATATACAGTATATCAAGGCATAACTTAACACTATATAATATGCAGTATATCAAGGCATAACTTAACACTATATAATATACAGTATATCAAGGCATAACTTAACACTATATAATATACAGTATATCAAGGCATAACTTAACACTATATCATATACAGTATATCAAGGCATAACTTAACACTATATCATATACAGTATATCAAGGCATAACTTAACACTATATAATATACAGTATATCAAGGCATAACTTAACACTATATAATATACAGTATATCAAGGCATAACTTAACACTATATAATATACAGTATATCAAGGCATAACTTAACACTATATAATATACAGTATATCAAGGCATAACTTAACACTATATCATATACAGTATATCAAGGCATAACTTAACACTATATAATATACAGTATATCAAGGCAAAACTTAACACTATATAATATACAGTATATCAAGGCATAACTTAACACTATATCATATACATTATATCAAGGCATAACTTAACACTATATAATATACAGTATATCAAGGCATAACTTAACACTATATAATATACAGTATATCAAGGCATAACTTAACACTATATCATATACATTATATCAAGGCATAACTTAACACTACATCATATACAGTATATCAAGGCATAACTTAACACTATATCATATACAGTATATCAAGGCATAACTTAACACTATATAATATACAGTATATCAAGGCATAACTTAACACTATATCATATACAGTATATCAAGGCATAACTTAACACTATATAATATACAGTATATCAAGGCAAAACTTAACACTATATAATATACAGTATATCAAGGCATAACTTAACACTATATCATATACATTATATCAAGGCATAACTTAACACTATATAATATACAGTATATCAAGGCATAACTTAACACTATATAATATACAGTATATCAAGGCATAACTTAACACTATATCATATACATTATATCAAGGCATAACTTAACACTATATCATATACAGTATATCAAGGCATAACTTAACACTATATCATATACAGTATATCAAGGCATAACTTAACACTATATCATATACAGTATATCAAGGCATAACTTAACACTATATAATATACAGTATATCAAGGCATAACTTAACACTATATAATATACAGTATATCAAGGCATAACTTAACACTATATAATATACAGTATATCAAGGCATAACTTAACACTATATAATATACAGTATATCAAGGCATAACTTAACACTATATCATATACATTATATCAAGGCATAACTTAACACTATATCATATACAGTATATCAAGGCATAACTTAACACTATATCATATACAGTATATCAAGGCATAACTTAACACTATATCATATACAGTATATCAAGGCATAACTTAACACTATATAATATACAGTATATCAAGGCATAACTTAACACTATATAATATACAGTATATCAAGGCATAACTTAACACTATATCATATACAGTATATCAAGGCATAACTTAACACTATATAATATACAGTATATCAAGGCATAACTTAACACTATATAATATACAGTATATCAAGGCATAACTTAACACTATATCATATACAGTATATCAAGGCATAACTTAACACTATATCATATACATTATATCAAGGCATAACTTAACACTATATCATATACAGTATATCAAGGCATAACTTAACACTATATCATATACAGTATATCAAGGCATAACTTAACACTATATCATATACAGTATATCAAGGCATAACTTAACACTATATAATATACAGTATATCAAGGCATAACTTAACACTATATAATATACAGTATATCAAGGCATAACTTAACACTATATAATATACAGCAGAAGGTCCAAACCATTAAAATGTCTAACACTATGATTTGGGGGTTATATGTAGTTCTTGTATAGCTAATAAAGAAAGTACTCCATTTCAATAACATTGTAACAATATTTATTGCACATTTTCATTGCAGACACATTAAACATGAGGTCATGTTTAATCCAGAATAAAAGTCGGCCTATCACAAATGTTCTTATTTCAAGCAAAACAAGACTGCATCTTCACCCCCCAAAAAGTGCCTGTTTTAAAAAAAAAAGTGGTTTGATTTTTGAACAAATAACAAAACACAGGTTTAATATTTATCTTTCCTACTCTCTCCCACTTCACTTCTCCATCTCTCTTCTTTAGTGAGAGAAATGGCCTTTTGTTGCCCTGCCAGTAATTGGAACCTTGGCTGGAATGGAGTCAGTGCCAGTGCATGAGAAGAAGCTGCTGTCCAAGGCTGGAGCTGTCAAAGTGATTTCTGAAGTTTCCAATCAGCTTATCTATTAAGTCAACAAGAGGAGAAACATCTCTCTCACCCTGAATCTGTTCCTGCACTTTAGGGAAGTGTACACAGTCTCCTTGAAGATCTTCCTTGAACACTTCCAGTTTCCTCTGGAATGAGTGGACAGATGTCATCAAATCACAAAGTGAATTATTCTTCCCCTGTAGTTTCACGTTGAGCTCATTAAGGTGTGATGTGATGCCTACCAACAAAACAACAATATCCATTTTGCTCTCGTCTGTGTTGCCTTCTGACTCTTGAGCTGTACTAAGAAAGCTGTTATTTCCTTTAGAATGGACCAAAAGCGTTCCAACACCCTGCCTTTACTGAGCCGTCTTACGTTTTTGTGCAGCATTAGGTCATATGCATTTGCCTCAACTTCTTTCCTCTTGTATGTGTCTTGAGTGGTGTTAGACCTAACAGGTCTTCACATAATTCCTTCTTCTCTGTGTGGTCAAATCTAACATACACCAGAAGCTGGGCATTATCCTTCACATCAGTGGATTCATCAATAGCTAATGCTACGCATTATGCAGTCTGAATAGCTTCATCAAGCTGTGTTAACACATCCTCTGTTAGCGTTTCACTCTGTCTGGCTGATGTTGTACGTGACGTTGGAATTTGCTAGATCTTTTCACACAGCTCGTCTTTTTGTTAACCGTCAAGTACAGTTTCAGCAACAGCATTCATGCACTCCATCACCACTCTCCCGAGGACTCTGCTGGACCGATCATACTGGGCTTTGAGTTAGTTTATTTTGCGAGCCCTCACCTCAGACTGCTGTGGATGTGTTTGCTCAAAAGATCTGGGCTTTGTCTCGTAGTGGCGTTTCACGTTGGCACTTTTTATTAGAGCCACGGTCTCTGAACATATCAGGCAGAGTGGTTTGACACTCGCTGCGGGAAGGATAAAGACATATTTGTCTGTCCGCTCCTCTTTGAAAGCTCAATTTTCTGTATCGACTTTCCTGACTTTTGCGCACGCCATTCTATAATTCTCCTGTAGCTTTTTGCTTCTCTCGCTGTCTCTCTCTCTGACAACATCAGTCTCCTAACATGCATTGTAAACATTCACTTTGATTGGCTGAGTTTCGTTAAGTTGCGCTGAGCCAGTGCAGTATGTGTACATTGAAAAAAAAGGGTTACTTCATCAGTATTTCATTTAGCAATTATTTATGAGAAATGTGTCAAGGTCCAGATAGAACCTTCACTCGGTCCGGACCTGGACCGAGGTCCGCCAATTGTGCACCTCTGATATACAGTATATCAAGCATAGAGATTAAGAGCACTGGTTGGTGGCAGTGGCCTAGCATATAAGAGCGTTGGGCCAGTAACCGAAAGGTCACCGGTTAGAAACCCTTAGCCTACTCTGTGAAAAATCTGTTGATGTGCCCTTGAGCAAGGTACTTAACCCTAATTGCTCCTGTAAGTTGCTCTGGATCAGAGTGTCTGCTAAATGACTAACATTTAAATTGAAAAGCCCTTTGAACATATATTCATAAATGTTTTTAAATATAAATAGTTGCAATAATATAATTTGTTATAAAAAAAAGTCTGAGACAAGTTTTGAATATTGCTGTCCGTCAATGATAAAAACAATGGATATACAGCGGATGAAATAAGTATTGAACACGTCACCATTTTTCTCAGTAAATATATTTCCAAAGGTGCTATTGACATGACATTTTCACCAGATGTTGGTAACAACCCAAGTAATCCATACATACAAAGAAACCAAAACAAATAAGTTCAGAAATTAAGTTATGTGTAATAATGTGAAATGACACAGGGGAAAAGTATTGAACACATGAAGAAAGGGAGGTTCAAAAAGGCATGGAAAGCCAAGACAACAGCTGAAAACTATCAGTAATTAAAAAGCAATCCAGCCCCCTGTCAGTGCAAATTAATATCAGCTGGTTCAGTCCCAACTGATGGCCTACAAAAAGGTCTCATTGCCAAGGTGTCACACAAGACACATCTCATGATGGGTAAAAGTTTTTAAATATAAATATAAAGCTTCTGAATGTTCCAGTGAGCACTGTTGGGGCCATAATACGGAAGTGGAAAGACACCATAAATTTGCCTCGACCAGGTGCTGATAGTTTTCAGCTGTTGTCTTGGCTTTCCATGCCTTTTTGAACCTCCCTTTCTTCATGTGTTCAATACTTTTCCCCTGTGTAATTTCACATTATTACACATAACTTAATTTCTGAACTGATTTGTTTTGGTTTCTTTGTATGTGTGGATTACTTGGGTTGTTACCAACATCTGGTGAAACGTTCATGTCAATAGCACCTTTGGAAATATATTTACTGAGAAAAATGGTGACGTGTTCAATACTTATTTCACCGGCTGTATGTTGCCTTATTCAAAATGATTCACAGCTGTAATGGCTGCCAAAGGTGCTTCCACCAAGTAATAAGCGGTGTGAAGACACGTAATCAAGAGATCTTTGTTTTCTATTTAAAAAATGTTGGAACATTTTCTATACTTTCTCCTTCACTTTGGAAATGTGGAGTAGGTTGTGGACATCGGTAAAAAAAAGTATCTAATTTAATACATTTTTATATTCAATTTTAAGGAAACAAAATGTGAAGACTGTGCCATGACTTTCACTAGGCACTGTAGATGGTCTCAGCTCTCACTCTTTCTCCACCCTCTTCATTGACATTCAAGGCACTTAAAGCTGATTGTTTTTCATTCTTACTAATTATAACGACACAGGGCGAGACCCAGATGCAGACACAGGAGGCAGATGGTTCGAGTCTCTGATATTTATTAAACAACAAGAGGCAGGTCGAGGACAGGTAGAAGTTCATTAACCAGGTCAGAGTCCAAACGGTACAGGGCGGCAGGCAGGCAGAATGGTCAAGCAGGCAGGCTCAGTGTCAGGGCAGGCAAAAGGTTTCGACAGGAGCCCTCCTCTCCCTCCTGCGTTCCCATAGACGCGCATCAATCCTAATGTTTAAGGCTATGAGGGAATCGAGGTCCAAAGGTAACTCCCGAGCTGCGAGCTCATCTTTTATCTCCTCCGACAATCCATGAAGGAAGTTATCAAACAGGGACTCCGGACTCCAGGCACTCTCGACGGCCAAAGTGCAAAAATCTACTGCGTAGTCTGCCACACTACAGGAGTTGGGCGTAATCCAAGGAGTTTTCAGGCCGCCTCTCACCCAGACACCAGAGAATCAAACAACTTCCTCACCTCCGCCATGAAATCTTCCAGATGAAGGCAAATGGCAGATTGATGCTCCTAAACTGTTATAGCCCAGGAGAGTGCCCTTCCAGACATTATCAGATACGTTATCTTCCACCGTTCCGAAGGGAACAAAGAGGGCTGCAGTTAAAAAATTAAGGAACACTGGGGAAGGAACGCCCGGCAGGTTCCCGGATCCCCAGCATAACGCTCCGGAGTAGGGGAAGCCATTGTAGCGCTGTACAAAACAACCACTGGTAGAGGGATTACTGAACGTCTGGGAGGTCTCCGTTGTGCCATGCTGCCTGTGAGAATTGACTGTACTGTCCTGTACTGTACTGACCTGCTACCTGGTGGATATAGAGACTGCTGTGACTGACTGTACTGTCCTGTACTGTCCTGTACTGTATTGTATTGTACTGCTACCTGGTGGATATAGAGACTGCTGTGTCTGACTGTACTGTCCTGTACTGTCCTGTACTGTATTGTATTGTACTGCTACCTGGTGGATATAGAGACTGCTGTGACTGACTGTACTGTCCTGTCCTGTACTGTGCTGCTACCTGGTGGATATAGAGACTGCTGTGACTGACTGTACTGTACTGCTACCTGGTGGATATAGAGACTACTGTGACTGACTGTACTGTCCTGTCCTGTACTGTGCTGCTACCTGGTGGATATAGAGACTGCTGTGACTGACTGTACTGTACTGCTACCTGGTGGATATAGAGACTACTGTGACTACTCATCATGAAACATATTGAGACAAATGACAGACAGTAGCCTACAAGTAGCAAAATACTGTTGATTGAACATGAAATGTATTTCAATATGATTGATATAGCTTACTGTTGATATTTTAAGCAAATCAAATGGCACAATTTTCTTTCCATGACAACCTTCCATGTGTTCACTGTGTTCACTGTGTTCACTGTGTTCACTGTGGGGCCGATTCAGACAAAAGTTCCTCCTTGTTATTGCCATGACAACCTGCCCTGTGTTCAATGTGTTCACTGTGTTCACTGTGTTCACTGTGGGGCCGATTCAGTTTTTATGCTTGTTTTCTCTTTAGGTGGTATCTTGACCTAGGCATGAGGTAACGCATGTTTCAGCCAGCAGCTTGTTCGGGGTGGAGATCACAAAAATGTAGGTTTGGCGGAGGTGTCTACAGACACAGTGTTCTGACCTTTACTTCATTCCCTCATATTAGACACTATCAGTAGGCCTAATAACCACACACTATCAGTAGGCCTAATAACCACACACTATCAGTAGGCCTAATAACCACACACTATCAGTAGGCCTAATAACCACACACTATCAGTAGGCCTAATAACCACACACTATCAGTAGGCCTAATAACCACACACTATCAGTAGGCCTAATAACCACACACTATCAGTAGGCCTAATAACCACACACTATCAGTAGGCCTATTAACCACACACTATCAGTAGGCCTAATAACCACACACTATCAGTAGGCCTAATAACCACACACTATCAGTAGGCCTAATAACCACACACTATCAGTAGGCCTAATAACCACACACTATCAGTAGGCCTAATAACCACACACATTTAATTGCCAATTTACTGTTACTTCCCTTCAGGATGTAGAGCCTACATGTCTTATCATTCAATTGTTTCGTTACCTTCATTTGCATCCTTTGTAAATGCCGTCACTTAGTTGTCACCAAAGTTCTTTAAATATTAGCCACTATCAGCAGCCACCATCGATCATACCCACATACATTTACAACTGTCACTTTAGTGATCATACCCAATTACAAGTCCTACTTTCCCAAACCTTAACCCTAAACCTTACCCTTACCCTAACCTTAACCCTAATCCTAACCCTAATCCTAACCTTAACCCGTAACCCAAATTTAACTCCTAACCTTAAACCTAACCCTTACCCTAACCTTAACCCGTAACCCAAATTTATCTCCTAACCCTTACCCTAACCTAAACCCTAAACCTAACCCTAATCCCAATTCTAATCCCTAACCCTAATTCTAACCCTAATCCCAATTCTAATCCCTAACCCTAACCCTAATTCTAACCCTAACCCTAATTCTAACCCTAACCCCAACCTAAAATTAATTTCCATTCAAAGTCCTATTTTCCCTAGCTCTAACCCTAACCCTAATCCCTAACCCTTATTCTAACCCTAATTCTAACCCTAATTCTAAACCTAACCCTAACCCTAATTCTAACCCTAATCCCTAACTCGTAGCCTTTGTTCTCCGTGTTCTCATGGGAAATGTCCCCACCAGGGAGAATTCTCCTTCTTTCCCTATCCTTGTGGGGACTTTTGGGGATTCTATCCCCACAAGGATAGAAGAACCAACCCACACACACACGCACACACACACAAAGCAGAGTGTTTACATGACCCAGCTGCACTGCAGCAGAGTATGAGACTTCCATGTCCCAGCTGCAGCAGAGTATGAGACTTCCATGTCCCAGCTGCAGCAGGGTATGAGACTTCCATGTCCCAGCTGCAGCAGGGTATGAGACTTCCATTGCCCAGCTGCAGCAGGGTATGAGACTTCCATGTCCCAGCTGCAGCAGGGTATGAGACTTCCATGTCCCAGCTGCAGCAGGGTATGAGACTTCCATGGCCCAGCTGCAGCAGGGTATGAGACTTCCATGTCCCAGCTGCAGCAGGGTATGAGACTTCCATGTCCCAGCTGCAGCAGGGTATGAGACTTCCATGTCCCAGCTGCAGCAGGGTATGAGACTTCCATGTACCAGCTGCAGCAGGGTATAAGACTTCCATGTCCCAGCTGCAGCAGGGTATGAGACTTCCATGTCCCAGCTGCAGCAGGGTATAAGACTTCCATGTCCCAGCTGCAGCAGGGTATGAGACTTCCATGTACCAGCTGCAGCAGGGTATAAGACTTCCATGTCCCAGCTGCAGCAGGGTATAAGACTTCCATGTACCAGCTGCAGCAGGGTATGAGACTTCCATGTCCCAGCTGCAGCAGGGTATAAGACTTCCATGTCCCAGCTGCAGCAGGGTATAAGACTTCCATGTACCAGCTGCAGCAGGGTATGAGACTTCCATGTCCCAGCTGCAGCAGGGTATCAGGCTCCTGATCTTTACTTGTATTGTACATTATCTTTCCACCATTGTTTCCTATGAATGAAAAGATCTTCTGGACATCAGAACAGCGATCACTAACCTCCATCTGGACAGACTTCTACTTCAACAAATTGGCAGTGTAGGACATACTGTGGTTCCTTAATGACAAGTTTTGAGATTATGCCATGGGACATTGAGATTAATTGTGGTATAATATGTTACACTGTGTCACTGCTTCTTTGCTCCAGACCACCTCAAGGGGGAGGTAGAGCGCTGGTTAGGCTTTTGGGTCCAGTGTAAAGCATTGGTCTGCTCTGTCATAAAGCCTCAGACTCAGTCATATAGCCTCAGGCTTAGCCATATAGTCTCAGCCTCAGTCATATAGCCTCAGCCTCAGCCATATAGCCTCAGGCTTAGCCATATAGTCTCAGCCTCAGCCATATAGCCTCAGCCTCAGTCATATAGCCTCAGGCTTAGCCATATAGTCTCAGCCTCAGTCATATAGCCTCAGCCTCAGCCATATAGCCTCAGGCTTAGCCATATAGTCTCAGCCTCAGCCATATAGCCTCAGCCTTAGCCATATAGCCTCAGCCTCAGCCATATAGCCTCAGCCTTAGCCATATAGCCTCAACCATATAGCCCCAGTCATATAGCCTCAGCTTAGCCATGTAGCCTCAGCCTCAGTCATATAGCCTCAGCCTCAACCATATAGCCTCAGTCATATAGCCTCAGCCTCAGCCATATAGCCTCAGCCTTAGCCATATAGCCTCAGCCTTAGCCATATAGCCTCAGCTTCAGCCATATAGCCTCAGCCTTAGCCATATAGCCTCAGCCTCAACCATATAGCCCCAGTCATATAGCCTCAACCTCAGCTATATAGCCTCAGTCATATAGCCTCAGCCTCAGCCATATAGCCTCAGCCTTAGCCATATAGCCTCAGCTTCAGCCATATAGCCTCAGTCATATAGCCTCAGCCATATAGCCTCAGTCAAATAGCCTCAGCCTCAGCCATATAGCCTCAATCCTATAGCCTCAGCCTTAGCCATATAGCCTCAGTCTCAACCATATAGCCTCTGTCATATAGCCTCAGCCTCAGCCATATAGCCTCAGTCATATAGCCTCAACCTCAGCCATATAGCCTCAGCCATATAGCCTCAGCCTTAGCCATATAGCCTCAGCCTTAACCATATAGCCTCAGCTTCAGACATGACAATGGGTAGATGTGACCAGGGTCGCTGAGGCACGGGAAGCGGCAGGAGCGTCTCTGCTGGAGCATTATCGAGTGCCATCCTGCGCCAAGTTGGGCAACCAGTACTTCTCAGCGATGGAGTGGATAGTGCGAGAAATACCTGGATGTCCAGCGACGACAGCTGTGTTGCCCAGGTCAGCAGCCGATCCCTTATCCCTGTGGAAAAATAGATACACTCGGGAGTCCAGGTGGGCTCCCTCTCTGAAGCCTGGTGGATGTCCACATCTACGTCCCAGACCACTGGACCCACGACCCAGACCACTGGACCCACGACCCAGACCACTGGACCCACGACCCAGACCACTGGACCTACGAATTGTAGATACAGGACAGGGCATCAGACTTGGTGTTCTTAGAACCTGGGCGATAGGTGAGCGTGAAGTCGAACCTGGTGAAGAAAAGTGCCCATCTGGCTTGGCGCGGATTCAGTCTCCTCACTGTCCGTATGTACTCCAGGTTCAGATGGTCGGTGAGGATGATGAATGATTCCTTGGTGCCCTGCGCCAGTTTCTCCACTCCTCTAGTGCCAACTTTACCACCAGGAGCTCACAATCGCCAATGTCGTAATTCCTCTTTGAGGGGGACAGTTTCTTAGAGAAAAATGCACACGGATACAATTTCAAAAGGCAACTGCCCCCACGCCTACCTCTGAAGCGTCTACTTCAACCACAAAGGATAACGTGGGATCTGGGTGTTTGAGCAATGGGGAGGAGGTGAAACGTCCCTTGAGGAGACAAAAGGCCTCGTCAGCTGCTGGGCTCCACACCAACCTATGAGGCCCACCCTTGAGGAGAGAGGTGAGAGGGGCGGCGACGGAGCTGAAGTTCCTGATGAAGCGGCGGTAGAAGTTGGCAAACCACAAAAACCGTTGGAACCCCTTTATGGTGGTTGGGTCTGGCCATGACCTAACCGCATCTACCTTGTCGTCCATCCTCACTCCCTGCGGACTGATTTGGTACCCTAGGAAGGAGACAGCCTTCTGATGAAATTGGCACTTCTCAGCCTTTACGGACAGGTGGTTAGCCAGGAGGCGTTCCAGGACTGCTCAAACGTGAGTGATGGGATCCTCCAGGGTAGCCGAGTAGACCATGATGTCATCGATATACACGACCACCTGGCGTCTGAGCATGTCCCTGAGCACCTCTTTCATGAATGCCGGGAACACTGACGGAGCATTGGCTAAGCCAAATGGCATCACCAAGTACTCGTAGTGGCCAGTTTGGTGAAGAACCGGGTCCCGCGGAGCTGTTTGATGGCTGCCGGCATCAGCGGGAGAGGGTACAGCAAGTCCAGTCAGGCCAGTATGTCCTGTCAGAGGCCAGTATGTCCAGTATGTCCAGCATGTCCAGTCAGGCCAGTATGTCCAGTATGTCCAGCATGTCCAGTATGTCCAGCATGTCCAGTCAGGCCAGTATGTCCAGTATGTCCAGTCAGGCCAGTATGTCCAGTATGTCCAGCATGTCCAGTATGTCCAGCATATCCAGTATGTCCAGTATGTCCAGTATGTCCAGTATGTCCAGTATGTCCAGCATGTCCAGCATGTCCAGTCAGGCCAGTATGTCCAGTATGTCCAGTATGTCCAGCATGTCCAGTATGTCCAGCATGTCCAGTCAGGCCAGTATGTCCCGTATGTCCAGCATGTCCAGTCAGGCCAGTATGTCCAGTATGTCCAGCATGTCCAGTCAGGCCAGTATGTCCAGTATGTCCAGCATGTCCAGTCAGGCCAGTATGTCCAGTATGTCCAGCATGTCCAGTCAGGCCAGTATGTCCAGTATGTCCAGCATGTCCAGTCAGGCCAGTATGTCCAGTATGTCCAGCATGTCCAGTCAGGCCAGTATGTCCAGTATGTCCAGCATGTCCAGTCAGGCCAGTATGTCCAGTATGTCCAGCATGTCCAGTCAGGCCAGTATGTCCAGTATGTCCAGCATGTCCAGTCAGGCCAGTATGTCCAGTATGTCCAGCATGTCCAGTCAGGCCAGTATGTCCAGTATGTCCAGCATGTCCAGTCAGGCCAGTGAGGCTACAGCTGCGCCTTTTTTTTCCTTCCCAGAACAACACAGAACTTATTACATTTATATTATATTAGAGTAGTTGACGGGCAGCACTCAGAGGACAGTTAGCATCCTGTGATAGATGCCTGAACAGGCCTTGTCAAATACAAATACATATTTATTTATTTATTTTTTATAAGTCAGTTAAGAACAAATTCTTATTTACAATGACGGCCTACCAAAAGGCAAAAGACCTCCTGTGAAGACGGGGGCTGGGATTAAAAATATAAATAAATATATATATATATATATATATATATATATATATATATATATATATATATATATATATATATATATAAATATAGGACAAAACACACATCACGACAAGAGAGACAAAACAACACTACATAAAGAGAGACCTGAGACAACAACATAGCAAGGCAGCGACCCAGGGATGTGTGTGCTTTGGGGACCTTTAACAGAATGTGACTGGCAGAACGGGTGTTGTATGTGGAGGATGAGGGCTGCAGTAGATATCTCAGATAGGGGGGAGTGAGGCCTAAGAGGGTTTTATAAATAAGCATCAACCAGTGGGTCTTGTGACGGGTATACAGAGATGACCAGTTTACAGAGGAGAATAGAGTGCAGTGATGTGTCCTATACTAAACATACTAGATAGCTATCTATGCTCCTAGCCAGTTTAATAATATAACAGTCCTGTAGAATATACATAGATCAGCTGGAGTGATAGAGCCTCCCAGACCTCTTGACACACTATTTTATCAATGGTCCAGTACATACTGTATATACTGGATTATAAACTGGGTGGTTCCAGCCCTGAATGCTAATTGGCGATTAATGACAATTAAAAAAACTTATATGAAAATGTATACAGTACAGTGGCGATTTTAGCATGTCAATCTTTCAAAAAAATAAAACAACACAACACTAAACAATACATTAACTACACTATAACGGTGACAAACGGTTCCCACTAACTGTTAGGGCCGACATAAAGCTGTCCCAACAGCAGAGTCCCAACAGCATCCCAACACCTTACCACTGCTACACCTGGTTATCAGCAGAGTCCCAACAGCAGAGTCCCAACACCTTACCACTGCTACACCTGGTTATCAGCAGAGTCCCAACAGCAGAGTCCCAACACCTTACCACTGCTACACCTGGTTATCAGCAGAGTCCCAACAGCAGAGTCCCAACACCTTACCACTGCTACACCTGGTTATCAGCAGAGTCCCAACAGCAGAGTCCCAACACCTTACCACTGCTACACCTGGCTATCAGCAGAGTCCCAACAGCAGAGTCCCAACACCTTACCACTGCTACACCTGGTTATCAGCAGAGTCCCAACAGCAGAGTCCCAACACCTTACCACTGCTACACCTGGCTATCAGCGGAGCCTTGTCTGGCAGAGAAACAGTTCATTCAGCCTCATTTACTGCCTTTAAAAAACAGCTGATCTGTCTGACTTGTTAAATAAATGTGGTTTCTACTGACAATAGAGACGTACAAACTATGGCATAAGGAGACGACAAGCGGATAAGAGTCAATCTGTAATTTATATTAAGACATTAATGAGCGAGCCAGGACGGATGTAGTCAATATAACTATTTGTTCAGTACTTTTTAAATGTACAGTGACAGAATTCAGAACATGGGCCGTTCTTACAATGTTCTCCCTGAACACCAAGTCAGAACCGTAGGATAAATAAAGGGGGCATATAAGCAGACAATAAAGGCTCTTACAATATTTGATGATTACATTTCTCTAAAACAGTTTATAGGCTACATGTGCACCACCAAGTCAGAACAGTAGGCGACATTAAGAAAATTTACCAAATTATTAGGGTGAGGCACATGGGCTACTAACAGCTAACTACACAACATACACTTAGTATTACTTTCTTATCTACAGTATACATATCTCCCTGGCATATTACATAATTTATGCAGCAGCATACAATACATTTTTGGACTCACCTTGTTGATGTGCTCACTTGAACAGGAAGGAGGCGCGGCGGTCCTTCGTGGGCAAATTGTGTCGTCAAAGAAAGAGAAAGAGGCCGGATTTACAATTTCAGTTGAATGACCGTTCAAAACGTATTTTCCCAGTCTGAGCTCGTTTATTACCGACTTCCCAGTTGCAATGCTTGCAGTTAAGCCACTGCCACTGATTCCTTCCAAACCAATCAATGTTCAACTTGTTGTGTAATGTTTATGTCCAATGGCTGATGAGCACCGATACGTTTTATCTAATTTATGTTCATTATTTCTCTTCATATGACAAGGATTAAAAAGGATTTGCCACTAAATGGTCGACTTGATTCATGATGATGACTGCTAGCTAAGATTTTAAAAGTAAGATGTTGACATGATCAGTTCAATCAGAGCTACTGTACATATAACGTGATTTGACATCCTTCTTGGAAGGGCACTTCTAATGTTACTCTATTGAATGTTCTATGTCTACCCTTACTAAGTACTTAGACTTGGCGGTGACGTAGTGTTCCCATGAGTAACAGAACACTGAGCCAATAATGCATTTTGGAGACCATGTTTGTATGCAGCTTTTTTTCAGGGGGCATTGCATATACTTACATCTTAATCCCTACTGATGCGTATCAAAGTAGTGTAATGGAGGTATACGACCATTCATCCACCTCTGGCCTGCTAGCCCCCCTACCAGGTTCTGTGTGTAGCATTTCACATTTTCTCTAACTGACCCTCTTTGTCCATTCATCTCCATTACCCGTCGTTGTCTTAGCTCTCTTAATTAACTTATTTTTTTGCCCCTCATTAACTGTTCGTTTTTATGCCCCTTTCTTATTTCTTATGTCAATATGCCTTGTCTTTTGCTGTTTAGGCTAGCTATTATTGTTCTATTTCACTGTAGAGTCCCCAGTCCTGCTCAACATGCCTCTGATAGCTCCTTTGTCCCCCCACACACCACACACAGAGACCTCACCTGGCTTAACTGATGTCTCCAGAGATGCAACCTCTCTCTTCATTACCCAACGCCTAGGTTTACCTCCACTGAACTCACATCCTACCAGATACTTGTCTGTACATTATGCCCTCAATCTATTCCACCACGCCCAGAAATCTGCTCCTTTTATTCTCTGTACCCAACACACTAGACGACCAGTTCTTAAAGCCTTTAGCCGTACCCTTATCCTACTCCTCCTCTGTTCCTCTGGTGATGTAGAGGTAAACCCAGGTCCTGTAGCCCCCAGTACTACACCTATTCCCCAGGCGCTCTCATTTGTTGACTTCTGTAACCGTAAAAGCCTTGGTTTCATGCATGTCAACATTAGAAGCCTCCTCCCTAAGTTTGATTAATCACTGCTTTAGCACACTCCGCCAACCCGGATGTCCTAGCTGTGTCTGAATCCTGGCTCAGGAAGGCCACCAAAAATTCGGAAATTTCCATCCCCAACTACAATATTTCCCGTCAAGATAGAACTGCCAAAGGTGGCGGAGTTGCAATCTACTGCAGAGATAACCTGCAGAGTTCTGTCATATTGTCCAGGTCTGTGCCCAAACAGTTTGAGCTTCTACTCTTAAAAATCCACCTTTCCAGAAATAAGTCTCTCACTGTTGCCGCCTGTTACAGACCCCCCTCAGCCCCCAGCTGTGCCCTGGACTCCATATGTGAATTGATTACCCCCCATCTATCTTCAGAGTTTGTACTGTTAGGTGACTTAAACTGGGATATGCTTAACACCCCGGCTGTCCTTCAATCTAAGATAGATGCCCTCAATCTCACACAAATTATCAAGGAACCTACCAGGTACAACCCTAAATCCGTAAACATGGGTACCATTATTGATATCATCCTGACTAACTTGCCCTCCAAATACACCTCCTCTGTTTTCAACCAGGATCTCAGCGATCACTGCCTCATCGCCTGCGTTCGCAATGGATCAGCGGTCAAACGACCACCCCTTATCACTGTCAAACGCTCCCTAAAACACTTTTGCGAGCAGGCCTTTCTATTCGATCTGGCCCAGGTATCCTGGAAGGATATTGACCTCATCCCGTCAGTAGAGGACGCCTGGTTGTTCTTTAAAAGTGCTTTCCTCACCATCTTAAATAAGCATGCCCCTTTCAAAAAACGTAGAACTAAGAACAGATATAGCCCTTGGTTCACCCCAGACTTGACTGCCCTTGACCAACACAAAAACATCCTGTGGCGTACTGCATTAGCATCGAATAGCCCCCGCGATATGCAGCTATTCAGGGAAGTCAGGAACAAGTACACACAGTCAGTTAGAAAAGCAAAGGCCAGCTTTTTCAAACAGAAATTTGCTTCCTGTAGTACTAACTCCAAAAAGTTCTGGGACACTGTAAAGTCCATGGAGAATAAGAGCATCTCCTCCCAGTTGCCCACTGCATTGAGGCTCGGAAACACTGTCACCACCTATAAATCCACGATTATCGAAAATTTCAATAAGCATTTTGCTACGGCTGGCCATGCTTTCCACCTGGCTACCCCTACCCCGGCCAACAGCTCTGTGCCCCCGGCAGCTACTTGCCCAAGCCCCCCCCCCGCTTCTCCTTCACCCAAATCCAGACGGATGATGTTCTGAAAGAGCTGCTAAATCTGGGCCCCTACAAATCTGCTGGGCTAGACAATCTGGACCCTCTCTTTCTGAAATTATCAGCCAAAATTGTTGCAACACCTATCACTAGCCTGTTCAACCTCTCTTTCGTATCGTCTGAGATCCCTAGAGATTGGAAAGCTGCCGCGGTCATCCCCCTCTTCAAAGGGGGAGACACTCTAGACCCAAACTGTTATAGACCTATATCCATCCTGCCCTGCCTTCCTTAAGTCTTTGAAAGCCAAGTTAACAAACAGATAACTGACCACTTCGAATCCCACCGTACCTCTCTGCTATGCAATCTGGTTTCCGAGCTGGTCATGGGTGCACCTCAGCTACGCTCAAGGTACTGAACGATATCATAATCGCCATCGATAAAAGACAGTACTGTGCAGCCGTCTTCATCGACCTGGCCAAGGCTTTCGACTCTGTCAATCACTGCATTCTTATTGGCAGACTCAACAGCCTTGGTTTCTCAAGTGATTGCCTTGCCTGGTTCTCCAACTACTTCTCAGACAGAGTTCAGTGTGTCAAATCGGAGGGCCTGTTGTCCGATCCTCTGGCAGTTTCTATGGGGGTGCCACAGGGTTCAATTCTTGGGCCAACCCTTTTCTCTATATACATCAACGATGTCGCTCTCGCTGCTGGTGACTCTCTGATCCATCTCTACGCAGACGACACCATTCTGTATACATCTGGCCCCTCTTTGGACACTGTGTTTACTAACCTTCAAACAAGCTTCAATGCCATACAACACTCCTTCCGTGGCCTCCAACTGCTCTTAAATGCTAGTAAAACCAAATGCATGCTTTTCTATCGAACGTTGCCAGCACCCGCCCACCGGACTATCATCACTACTCTGGACGGGTCCGACTTAGAATACGTGGACACCTACAAATACCTAGGCGTCTGGTTAGACTGTAAACTCAACTTCCAGACTCACATCAACCATCTCCAATCCAAAATTAAATCCAGAATCGGCTTCCTATTTCGCAACAAAGCCTCCTTCACTGATGCTGCCAAACTTGCCCTTGTAAAACTGACTATCCTACCAATCCTTGATTTCGGCGATGTCATTTACAAATTAGCCTCCAACACTCTGCTCAGCAAATTGGATGTAATCTATCACAGTGCCATCCGTTTTGTTACCAAAGCCCCATATACTACCCACCACTGCGACCTGTATGCTCTCGTTGGCTGGCCTTCATTATATATTCGTCGCCAAATCCACTGGCTCCAGGTCATCTATAAGTCTTTATTAGGTAAATCCCCGCCTTATCTCAGCTCACTGGTCACGATAGCAACACCCACCCGTAGCATGCGCTCCAGCAGGTATATCTCACTGGTCACCCCCAAAGCCAACACCTCCTTTGGCCGCCATTCCTTCCAGTTCTCTGCTGCCAATGACTGGAACGAATTGCAAAAATCATTGAAGCTGGAGGTTCCTATCTCCCTCAATAACTTTAAGCATCAGCTGTCAAAGCTGCTTATCGTTCACTGCACCTGTATATAGCCCATCTGTAAATAGCCCACCCTACTACCTCATCCCCATATTTATTTTTATTATTTTTCGCTAATCTTGCACTCCAGTATCTCTATTTGCACATCATAATTTGCACATCCTTCATTCCCGTGTTAATGCTAACCTGTAATTTATTTCACCACTATGGTCTATTTATTGTCCTACCTCCTAACCTTACTGCATTTTGCACTACATTTTGCACTCTGTATATAGATTTTCTATTGTGTTTTTGACTATGCTTGTTTACTGTGTAACTCTGTGTTGTTGTTTTTGTCGCACTGCTTTGCTTTGTCTTGGCCAGGTCGCAGTTGCAAATGAGAACTTGTTCTCAACTGACCTACCTGGTTAAATAAAGGTGAAATAAAACCTACCTGGTTAAATAAAGGTGAAATAAAAAAATAAAAAAAACCTCTACGGAAGCACAGTTCCGACTCAGCCCAGTCAAAGCTATTCGCTGGTGGAACAAGCTCCCCACGACGCCAGGACAGCGGAGTCACTGAACACCTTCCGGAGACACTTAAAACCCAACCTCTTTAAAGAATACCTGGAATAGTATAACAGTAATCCTTCTAACCCCCCCCCCCCCCCACCCCAAAAATAATTATTATAATTACTAACACTTGTCTTTTGTCTAAACTAACACTTGACTTATTTCACCTGCTAGCACTGACTTTCCTCACAGCTGCTTGTTTAAATAAATGTACTTCCTGTGATGGAGACGTGGTTGTAACACTGAGAAGAGAGCTAAATGACTACAATGTAAATGGAACCCTAACACGTGCAGTTTTGTAACACAGCACATTGCCACATATGTTCCATGTTTTGAGGGAGCGTGCAAGTGGCATGCTGACTGCAGGAATGTCCACCTGAGCTGTTGGCATGCTGACTGCAGGAATGTCCACCTGAGCTGTTGGCATGCTGACTGCAGGAATGTCCACCTGAGCTGTTGGCATGCTGACTGCAGGAATGTCCACCTGAGCTGTTGGCATGCTGACTGCAGGAATGTCCACCTGAGCTGTTGGCATGCTGACTGCAGGAATGTCCACCTGAGCTGTTGGCATGCTGACTGCAGGAATGTCCACCTGAGCTGTTGCCAGAGAATACTTCCAACGTCGTTTTAGAGAATTTGGCAGTACGTCCAACCGGCCTCACAACCTCAGACCACGTGTATGGTGTCGTGCGGGCGAGCGGTTTGCTGGTGTCAACGCTGTGAACAGAGTGTCCCATGGTGGCGGTGGGGTTATGGTATGGGCAGGCATAAGCTACGGACAATGAACACAATTGCATTTTATCGATGGCAATTTGAATACACAGAGATACCGTGACGAGATCCTGAGGCCCATTGTCGTGCCATTCATTCTCCACCATCACCTCATGTTTCAGCATGATGATGCACAGCCCCATGTCGCAAATATCTGTACACAATTCCTGGAAGTTGAAAATGTCCCAGTTCCATGGTCTGCATACTCACCAGACATGTCACTCATTGAGCATGTTTGGGATGCTCTGGATTGACGTGTATGACAGTGTGTTCCAGTTCCCACCAATATCCAGTAACTTGGCACAGCCATTGAAGAGGAGTGGGACAACATTCCACAGGCCACATTCAACAGCCTGATCAACTCTATGTGAAGGAGGTGTGTCGCGCTGCATGAGACAAATGGTGATCACACCAGATACTGACTGGTTTTCTGATCCACGCCCATACCTTTTTTATTAAGGTATCTGTGACCAACAGATGTATATCTGTATTCCCAGTAATGTGAAATCCATTGATTAGGATAATAATCTAAACATGTTAGACCTGTCCGTGGACTATAACTTTAGATAATAATCTAAACATGTTAGACCTGCCCGTGGATTATAACTTTAGATAATAATCTAAACATGTTAGACCTGTCCGTGGACTATAACTTTAGATAATAATCTAAACATGTTAGACCTGCCCGTGGATTATAACTTTAGATAATAATCTAAACATGTTAGACCTGCCCGTGGACTATAACTTTAGATAATAATCTAAACATGTTAGACCTGTCCGTGGACTATAACTTTAGATAATAATCTAAACATGTTAGACCTGTCCGTGGACTATAACTGTAGATACTAATCTAAACATGTTAGACCTGTCCGTGGATTATAACTTTAGATAATAATCTAAACATGTTAGACCTGTCCGTGGATTATAACTTTAGATAATAATCTAAACATGTTAGACCTGTCCGTGGATTATAACTTTAGATAATAATCTAAACATGTTAGACCTGCCCGTGGATTATAACTTTAGTTTCAGCTGGCAGATGTCAGAGTGTGTGTCTGTAGAACCGCACCAACTGGCTCTCTGCAAACTCTCACACAATGTTTGTTTTTACTAATGCATTGTGGGTCAACATCTCTCTGTTGCCTTCACTCCAAGCTGTCAAACACTATTACAGGAGCTGACAAGACTGCAGGAGGACAGCTACAGCTCAGACAACACTACAGGAGTAGCTACAGCTCAGACAACACTACAGGAGGAGGAGATACTTAGGAAGTATCTGTGAGCTTCCTGTGTGTGTGTTGGCTTGTATGCTCTGGCTTTAAATCAGAACACAGAGAGGGTGAAATAGGTACTTCAGCTCTGAGAGAGAGAGAGAGAGAGAGAGAGAGAGAGAGCGAGAGAGAGAGAGAGAGAGAGAGAGAGAGAGAGAGAGAGAGAGAGAGAGAGAGAGAGAGAGAGAGAGAGAGAGAGAAACCTGCTGATTAGAAGTCCCTGTGTAGATTGTAATTTCAACAGGCAACTATCAGGAAATTACAGTGATTTTACAGTGACACTTTTAGTTTCATCAGCAGTTGGACAGTGCAGGAGTTGGTCTCCGGGTCTGAACAAGATTTAACTTTTCATTAAAGGTTAGTCTTGAAAAGGGCGATGCTAACAATTTATCCACCACATCGTCCTTGACTACGCTCTCTGCAGTTGCCATAGTTACATACCCTCGCTACACACACTCAGACTTGAGTGTGTGTCACAAATGACACACTATTCCCTATATAGTGCACTATACGCAGCCTAGGCTCTGAACGCAGTGCAGAGCTGCATCAGTAAACAATGAGATTACCAATCCTTAATGAACCTTCTAGTCTATCACCGAAGTAAACAAATGTTTCTAAACGTCCCCTCAGATCTAATGCTAATTTGGGTTTGAATGAAACTCTGACTTTAGTTTGACTTTATTTAGAAGTTCTTGCTCTCAAACCATAATGTGGTGAGGAATAATTTGGCATAAATAACATCTCTATACCAACTCTACAAAAGACATCTGCTTGCTTTGCTCAGTTGTTACTCTCTCAGGATCTCAGAGAAAGTTTCTCATCGCGCAAGACAGAGATGGAACCATAGGTCTAAGACAGAGATGGAACCATGGGTCCAAGACAGAGATGGAACCATAGGTCCAAGACAGAGATGGAACCATGGGTCCAAGACAGAGATGGAACCATAGGTCCAAGACAGAGATGGAACCATAGGTCCAAGACAGAGAAGGAACCATAGGTTCAAGACAGAGATGGAACCATGGGTCCAAGACAGAGAAGGAACCATAGGTCCAAGACAGAGATGGAACCATAGGTCCAAGACAGAGAAGGAACCATAGGTACAAGACAGAGATAGAGCCATAGGTTCAAGACAGAGAAGGAACCATAGGTTCAAGACAGAGATGGAACCATAGGTTCAAGACAGAGATGGAACCATAGGTCCAAGACAGAGATGGAACCATAGGTCCAAGACAGAGATGGAACCATAGGTCCAAGACAGAGAAGGAACGATAGGTTCAAGACAGAGATGGAACCATGGGTCCAAGACAGAGAAGGAACCATAGGTCCAAGACAGAGATAGAGCCATAGGTTCAAGACAGAGATGGAACCATGGGTTCAAGACAGAGATAGAGCCATAGGTTCAAGACAGAGATGGAACCATGGGTTCAAGTGTCAGGCTCTGGCCATAGAGAAGCTTTGCTTCTCTATATTTCTATGGTCAGAGTCTGATAAGATCTATTATTTATACGTCTGTGTGGTGTTGTGTGTGTGGGATCCCTAATTAGAGACAGCTGCTATGCATTACCTCTAATTAGGGATCTTACTTATATGTCTGTGTTCCACTCCGTTGGCGTGGTTCATTGTTGTATATTGTCTCGTGTCGTGCTACGTGTGTTCCCTTTCGTTATATATTGTATTTGTTATTTTGTATGGTTCGTCAGTTCAATTGAATAAAAGATGTCGAACTATGGATACGCTGCGCCTTGGTCTCTCTACACACCCGAACGTGACATCAAGACAGAGATAGAGCCATAGGTTCAAGACAGAGAAGGAACCATGGGTTCAAGACAGAGATAGAGCCATAGGTTCAAGACAGAGATGGAACCATGGGTTCAAGACAGCGATAGAGCCATAGGTTCAAAACAGAGATGGAACCATGGGTTCAAGACAGAGATAGAGCCATAGGTTCAAGACAGAGAAGGAACCACAACTACTGTAAAAACCCACAACTACTGTAAAAACCCACAACTACTGTAAAAACCCACAACTACTGTAAAAACCCACAACTACTGTAAAAACCCACAACACACTGCAGTTTTTTAATGTAACCTTTATTTAACTAGTCAAGTCAGTTAAGAACTAATTCTTATTTACAATGATGGCCTCCCTACAGGATCAGACCCTGGAGCAAATTAGGGTTAAGTGCCTTGTTCAAGGACACATCGACAGGTTTTTCACCTTGTCAGCTCGGGTATTTGAACCAGCGACCTTTCGGTTATTAGGCTACCACCTGCCATTTAGGTTGAAGGGTATCAGAGTTGCGGAGCTGGCAGAAGCAGCCATGCATGGCCGGCTTTAGGAACACTGTGTTCCAGAACACTCCATGTATCATTGTAGAACAACACTGGGGAGTCATTCTATCCCTCAAAACACATCAGTATCAGATAACAGCACAGTGGCAGGAGCCTGGAAAGTAGGTGGCAGACGGACTGTTCCAGAACTACACTTTATAACCACTGTAATGACACACAATGCAATACACACACACACACACACACACACACACACACACACACACACACACACACACACACACACACACACGTAAGTATCCATATACACTTACAGTATAACAACCAGATAATATGCCTAGTTAAATAATGGTTAAATACAAAATAAATAAAAATATGCAGATCTATGTTTATGAATGGACATGAGATGTGTTGGTCTGGTCTGGTCACAGTGTGTTGCATTCTGCTCTCATTGGGTATCTCTCTGATTCTGCCTCAGAACTCTGCTCTCATTGGGTATCTCTCTGATTCTGCCTCAGAACTCTGCTCTCATTGGGTATCTCTCTGATTCTGCCTCAGAACTCTGCTCTCATTGGGTATCTCTCTGATTCTGCCTCAGAACTCTGCTCTCATTGGATATCTCTCTGATTCTGCCTCAGAACTCTGCTCTCATTGGGTATCTCTCTGATTCTGCCTCAGAACTCTGCTCTCATTGGGTATCTCTCTGATTCTGCCTCAGAACTCTGCTCTCATTGGGTATCTCTCTGATTCTGCCTCAGAACTCTGCTCTCATTGGATATCTCTCTGATTCTGCCTCAGAACTCTGCTCTCATTGGATATCTCTCTGATTCTGCCTCAGAACTCTGCTCTCATTGGATATCTCTTTGATCAGAACTCTCATTATTATTCATAGAAGGCTGCTGTTCTCCAAAGTAATGTGATTTAAATGAAAGACCACAAGACAGAGGATAGGACAGACATTGGCCAGATAGTTATATAGAGTTATAGACCAGCACTGGCTTTAGATAGATTGTTTGAAAGACCTTATTAGCTAAACATATTAGTTTTCCTTCTGCATATTTCCTAAATAGACCTTGTCAAAGGGGAGATGTGTTGTCTATTTCCTGTAGGAGTGTGGCACAGCTACTGTATGGATGATATACCATACACATTATACATGATATACCTGCAGAAAGTATTCACACCCCTTGGCTTTTTCCACATTTGTTGTGTTACAAAGTAGGATGAAAAGGAATGGAATTGTCATGTTTTGTCAACGATCTACACAGAATAGTATATCTTGATTACATAAGGAGTCAATACATGTTAGAATTAACTTTCTGCAGCGATCACAGCTGTGAGTCTTCCTGGGTAACTCTCTAAGTGCTTTCCACAACTGGATTGTGCAACATTTGCAACATTCAATTCTTCAAGCTACAATATGTCAAATGTGTTGCTTATCATTGCTAGACAACCATTTTCACATCTTGCCATAGATCTTAAAGCAGATTTAAATCTGTAACTTGGCCACTCAGGAACAGTCACTCTCTTCATGGTAAGCTTTGACCTTGTATAGATTTGACCTTGTGTTTTAGGTTATTGTTCTGCTGAAAGGTGAATTCATCTCCCAGTGTCTGGTGGAAAGCAGACTGAACCAGGTTTTCCTCCAGGATTTTGCCTGTGCTTAGCTCCATTACGTACATTTTGTAATCCTGAAATTCTCCCCAGTCCTTAACGATTACAAGCATCCCCATAACATGATGCAGCTTCCACTATGCTTATAAATATAGGGACTGGTGCTCAGTAATATGTTGTATTGGAATTTTCCCAAACATAACACTTTGTTTTCAGGACAAAAAATGTTTTTTTGTTGTTGCAGTATTCAGTTAGTGCCTTGTTGCAAACAGGAAGCATGTTTTGGAATATTTGTATTCTATACAGACTTCCTTCTTTTCACTCTGTCATTGAGGTTAGCATTGTGGAGTAACTACAATGTTGTTGATCCATCCTCAGTTAGGTTAGTATTGTGGAGTTACTACCATGTTGTTGATCCATCCTCAGTTAGGTTAGTATTGTAGAGTAACTACCATGTTGTTGATCCATCCTCAGTTAGGTTAGCATTGTGGAGTAACTACCATGTTGTTGATCCATCCTCAGTTAGGTTAGCATTGTGGAGTAACTACCATGTTGTTGATCCATCCTCAGTTAGGTTAGTATTGTGGAGTTACTACCATGTTGTTGATCCATCCTCAGTTAGGTTAGTATTGTGGAGTAACTACCATGTTGTTGATCCATCCTCAGTTAGGTTAGTATTGTGGAGTTACTACCATGTTGTTGATCCATCCTCAGTTAGGTTAGTATTGTGGAGTAACTACCATGTTGTTGATCCATCCTCAGTTAGGTTAGCATTGTGGAGTAACTACCATGTTGTTGATCCATCCTCAGTTAGGTTAGTATTGTGGAGTTACTACCATGTTGTTGATCCAGCCTCAGTTAGGTTAGTATTGTGGAGTTACTACCATGTTGTTGATCCATCCTCAGTTAGGTTAGTATTGTGGAGTTACTACCATGTTGTTGATCCATCCTCAGTTAGGTTAGTATTGTGGAGTTACTACCATGTTGTTGATCCATCCTCAGTTAGGTTAGTATTGTGGAGTTACTACCATGTTGTTGATCCATCCTCAGTTAGGTTAGCATTGTGGAGTAACTACCATGTTGTTGATCCATCCTCAGTTAGGTTAGTATTGTGGAGTAACTACCATGTTGTTGATCCATCCTCAGTTAGGTTAGTATTGTGGAGTAACTACAATGTTGTTGATCCATCCTCAGTTAGATTAGTATTGTGGAGTAACTACCATGTTGTTGATCCATCCTCAGTTAGGTTAGTATTGTGGAGTAACTACCATGTTGTTGATCCATCCTCAGTTAGGTTAGTATTGTGGAGTAACTACCATGTTGTTGATCCATCCTCAGTTAGGTTAGTATTGTGGAGTAACTACCATGTTGTTGATCCATCCTCAGTTAGGTTAGTATTGTGGAGTAACTACCATGTTGTTGATCCATCCTCAGTTAGGTTAGTATTGTGGAGTAACTACCATGTTGTTGATCCATCCTCAGTTAGATTAGTATTGTGGAGTAACTACCATGTTGTTGATCCATCCTCAGTTAGGTTAGTATTGTGGAGTAACTACCATGTTGTTGATCCATCCTCAGTTAGATTAGTATTGTGGAGTAACTACCATGTTGTTGATCCATCCTCAGTTAGGTTAGTATTGTGGAGTAACTACCATGTTGTTGATCCATCCTCAGTTAGGTTAGTATTGTGGAGTAACTACCATGTTGTTGATCCATCCTCAGTTAGGTTAGTATTGTGGAGTAACTACCATGTTGTTGATCCATCCTCAGTTAGGTTAGTATTGTGGAGTTACTACCATGTTGTTGATCCATCCTCAGTTAGGTTAGTATTGTGGAGTAACTACCATGTTGTTGATCCATCCTCAGTTAGGTTAGTATTGTGGACTAACTACCATGTTGTTGATCCATCCTCAGTTAGGTTAGTATTGTGGAGTAACTACCATGTTGTTGATCCATCCTCAGTTAGGTTAGTATTGTGGAGTTACTACCATGTTGATCCATCCTCAGTTAGGATAGTATTGTGGAGTAACTACCATGTTGTTGATCCATCCTCAGTTAGGTTAGTATTGTGGAGTAACTACCATGTTGTTGATCCATCCTCAGTTAGATTAGTATTGTGGAGTAACTACCATGTTGTTGATCCATCCTCAGTTAGGTTAGTATTGTGGAGTTACTACCATGTTGTTGATCCATCCTCAGTTAGGTTAGTATTGTGGAGTTACTACCATGTTGTTGATCCATCCTCAGTTAGGTTAGTATTGTGGAGTTACTACCATGTTGTTGATCCATCCTCAGTTAGGTTAGTATTGTGGAGTAACTACCATGTTGTTGATCCATCCTCAGTTAGGTTAGTATTGTGGAGTTACTACCATGTTGTTGATCCATCCTCAGTTAGGTTAGTATTGTGGAGTAACTACCATGTTGTTGATCCATCCTCAGTTAGGTTAGTATTGTAGAGTAACTACCATGTTGTTGATCCATCCTCAGTTAGGTTAGTATTGTGGAGTAACTACCATGTTGTTGATCCATCCTCAGTTAGGTTAGTATTGTGGAGTTACTACCATGTTGTTGATCCATCCTCAGTTAGGTTAGTATTGTGGAGTTACTACCATGTTGTTGATCCATCCTCAGTTAGGTTAGTATTGTGGAGTTACTACCATGTTGTTGATCCATCCTCAGTTAGATTAGTATTGTGGAGTAACTACCATGTTGTTGATCCATCCTCAGTTAGGTTAGTATTGTGGAGTAACTACCATGTTGTTGATCCATCCTCAGTTAGGTTAGTATTGTGGAGTTACTACCATGTTGTTGATCCATCCTCAGTTAGGTTAGTATTGTGGAGTTACTACCATGTTGTTGATCCATCCTCAGTTAGGTTAGTATTGTGGAGTTACTACCATGTTGTTGATCCATCCTCAGTTAGGTTAGTATTGTGGAGTAACTACCATGTTGTTGATCCATCCTCAGTTAGGTTAGTATTGTAGAGTAACTACCATGTTGTTGATCCATCCTCAGTTAGGTTAGTATTGTGGAGTAACTACCATGTTGTTGATCCATCCTCAGTTAGATTAGTATTGTGGAGTAACTACCATGTTGTTGATCCATCCTCAGTTAGGTTAGTATTGTGGAGTTACTACCATGTTGTTGATCCATCCTCAGTTAGGTTAGTATTGTGGAGTTACTACCATGTTGTTGATCCATCCTCAGTTAGGTTAGTATTGTGGAGTTACTACCATGTTGTTGATCCATCCTCAGTTAGGTTAGTATTGTGGAGTAACTACCATGTTGTTGATCCATCCTCAGTTAGGTTAGTATTGTGGAGTTACTACCATGTTGTTGATCCATCCTCAGTTAGGTTAGTATTGTGGAGTAACTACCATGTTGTTGATCCATCCTCAGTTAGGTTAGTATTGTAGAGTAACTACCATGTTGTTGATCCATCCTCAGTTAGGTTAGTATTGTGGAGTAACTACCATGTTGTTGATCCATCCTCAGTTAGGTTAGTATTGTGGAGTTACTACCATGTTGTTGATCCATCCTCAGTTAGGTTAGTATTGTGGAGTTACTACCATGTTGTTGATCCATCCTCAGTTAGGTTAGTATTGTGGAGTTACTACCATGTTGTTGATCCATCCTCAGTTAGATTAGTATTGTGGAGTAACTACCATGTTGTTGATCCATCCTCAGTTAGGTTAGTATTGTGGAGTAACTACCATGTTGTTGATCCATCCTCAGTTAGGTTAGTATTGTGGAGTTACTACCATGTTGTTGATCCATCCTCAGTTAGGTTAGTATTGTGGAGTTACTACCATGTTGTTGATCCATCCTCAGTTAGGTTAGTATTGTGGAGTTACTACCATGTTGTTGATCCATCCTCAGTTAGGTTAGTATTGTGGAGTAACTACCATGTTGTTGATCCATCCTCAGTTAGGTTAGTATTGTAGAGTAACTACCATGTTGTTGATCCATCCTCAGTTAGGTTAGTATTGTGGAGTAACTACCATGTTGTTGATCCATCCTCAGTTAGGTTAGTATTGTGGAGTTACTACCATGTTGTTGATCCATCCTCAGTTAGGTTAGTATTGTGGAGTAACTACCATGTTGTTGATCCATCCTCAGTTAGGTTAGTATTGTGGAGTTACTACCATGTTGTTGATCCATCCTCAGTTAGGTTAGTATTGTGGAGTAACTACCATGTTGTTGATCCATCCTCAGTTAGGTTAGTATTGTGGAGTTACTACCATGTTGTTGATCCAGCCTCACTTCTCTCCTGTAACTGCAAAAAGGGATATTCAATATCAGCTTTTTTTATTTTCTTTAGGAAAGCCATCCTGGTCTTTGTGGTTGAATCTGTTTTTGAAATTCACTGCTCGACTGAGAGACCTTACAGATAATTGTATGTTTGGAGTACAGAGATGAGGTAGTCATTAAAACATCATGTTAAACACTATTATTGAACACAGAGTGAGTTCATGCAACTTATTATGTGACTTCTTTAGCACATTCTTACTCCTGGACTTATTTAGGCTTCACATAACACAGAGGTTGAGTACTTATTGACTCAAGACATTTCAGCTTTTCATTTTGTATTAATTATTAAAACAATTGAAAAACATTAGTCCAGTTTGACTTCAAGGAGTATTGTTTGATTTAATCAATTTTAAATTCAGGCTGTAACAGAACACAATATGGAATAAGTCAAGGGGTGTGATTATATTCTGAAGACACTGTGTGTAAATGTATATATATATTTCCATACATATATACACTGGGGGCCAAAAGTTTGGAATATTACTCATTCAAGGCTTTGTCTTTATTTACACTATTTTCTACATTGTAGAATAAAAGTGAAGACATCAAAACTATGACATAACACATATGGAATCATGTAGTAACCAAAAAAGTGTTAAACAAATCAAAATATATTTTATATTTGACAATTTTTCCCCTTATAGAATCACATTACATATAGAATCACACTACATATAGAATCACATTACATATAGAATCACATTACATATAGAATCACATTACATATAGAATCACATTACATATAGAATCACATTACATATAGAATCACATTACATATAGAATCACATTACATATAGAATCACATTACATATAGAATCACATTACATATAGAATCACAATACATATAGAATCACAATACATATAGAATCACATTACATATAGAATCACATTACATATAGAATCTGATGCTGACAGAGAGAGTTCATCCTCTTGCATGGAGAGAGAGGATCTGAATCTGAGTGTGTCTGGTCTCTATCTGACATGGTTTCTTTCTGTCTGTCCGTCCGTCCGTCCGTCCGTCCGTCCGTCCGACCGACCGACCGACCGACCGACCATGTTCCGTGTATGTTTGGTGGGACGTTCATGGAATATTAACCCTCATTAAACGGGACACATGAATGTTCTTGCAACGTCAAATTGTTTGATTTAATCAATTTTAAATTCAGGCTGTAACATAACACAATATGGAATAAGTCAAGGGGTGTGATTATATTCTGAAGACACTGTGTGTAAATGTATATATATATTTCCATACATATATACACTGGGGGCCAAAAGTTTGGAATATTACTCATTCAAGGCTTTGTCTTTATTTACACTATTTTCTACATTGTAGAATAAAAGTGAAGACATCAAAACTATGACATAACACATATGGAATCATGTAGTAACCAAAAAAGTGTTAAACAAATGAAAATATATTTTATATTTGACAATTTTTCCCCTTATAGAATCACATTACATATAGAATCACACTACATATAGAATCACATTACATATAGAATCACATTACATATAGAATCACATTACATATAGAATCTGATGCTGACAGAGAGAGTTCATCCTCTTGCATGGAGAGAGAGGATCTGAATCTGAGTGTGTCTGGTCTCTATCTGACATGGTTTCTTTCTGTCTCTGTCTGTCTGTCTGTCTGTCCGTCCGTCCGTCCGTCCGTCAGTCAGTCCGTCAGTCAGTCAGTCAGTCAGTCAGTCAGTCAGTCAGTCAGTCAGTCAGTCAGTCAGTCAGTCAGTCAGTCCGACCGACCGACCGACCGACCGACCGACCGACCGACCGACCAAGTTCCGTGGATGTTTGGTGGGACGTTCATGGAATATTAACCCTCATTAAACGGGACACATGAATGTTCTTGCAACGTCCCCATAAAACGTGTCTAGAACATTTTACATTTACAATTTACATTCTGGGTAAGTTCTATTTGACATTAAGGGAATGGTCACTGGCAAACATTCCTTGCACATCATGGGAACATTCCTATGAAAATGTTAATGAATGACCTAATGAGATTCTTAAGGGAACGTTCTCTAAAGTTGTGGGAACGTTTGTTGTTAGCTGGGTAGGAACACACAGCCCCCAGCAACTAAAGCCAGTCAGTACCTCTGCTGTACACATATTTATCTAGAGTTGCCTATTTATTTACCTCTCCTCCTCCTCCTCCTCCTCCTCCTCCTCCTCCTCCTCCTCCTCCTCCTCCTCCTCCACCCCAGACCTAGCTGGAGAATATGGCAAGTCTGAAGACCATTGCTCCATGATACAGTGAGAGGATTAGGGGTTTAGTGAAAATCTCTGACTCTTTGTGTAAGTCCAGTAAATATTTAAACTGTTGGTAATTACCCAGAATGCCATCTGTTGTGTAGTTGTCTTCTCTCCGCTCTGATTCGCTGTGAGGTCATTTGTTTGATCGTTAGATTGAGTCTCAGAAAATCCACAAAAATGCAGCAAATTGTCTGTTGCCTTTCTGGCCTGGCACACAATGAATGCAGAGAGAGATAACTGTGTGTGTGTGTGTGTGTGTGTGTGTGTGTGTGTGTGTGTGTGTGTGTGTGTGTGTGTGTGTGTGTGTGTGTGTGTGTGTAGGTCTGTGTGAGAGAAAGAGAGAAAAGAGAGAGAGAGAGAGATAGAGAAAGGAGAGAGAGAGTGAGAGAGAGTGAGAGAGAGTGAGAGAGAGAAAAGAGACAGACAGAGATAAATTACTGTCACAAAGGACAATGGATGAAGTGTTCAGTCCGACAGTCCAACCTCATGACATAAGCAACATATTATCAGACCAGAGGATTGATCTGCAGGACAGCCACAGGTGGATGAAGGACCATGGTCAGCGCATCGGCCGGACACCAGCTCGACACTGGATTGGCCAACAGCTTATTGCACATAGAAGCAAGGAAGAATAGAAAGCCCTGAAAGTGTCTTCATTAAACTCAATAATCAATACCTTAGAAACACTTTAGGTCTTTATGTTGAACTGTACGGTGGGATGAAATTAATAACTCACTTTGAATCAAACACATAAAGGCCTGGCCTACCACGGCAGGCAAGAAAACATCAGGCTAAACCATAAATAAACACTATTCATGCATACCTTTCTTGCATGTTTCACATTTAACAGCTCTCAACTCTTAGACGCCTAGGCTTGGTGTTGAAGATAGAGATTATTTCACCATAATCCAAATAGTCACTGAGTTCCCTTTCAAAGGACAACAGGGCTAGACCGTTGAGACTTGCAGTCAGCATGCAAGATATAATGGACACTACATGAAGTCATAGGACAGTGGATAATGGCCTTAGTAGTCTATTGATGTTAGGGGAAATGTCAGACTGCAGCTGTCCAAAACGCCTCCACTTTCCGATGCAGTTGCTGAATAAACACGGTTAATTCAGTATCCTCAACAGAGATTTGATAATGATCACATGGGTCCAGCAGCGATTCTTTCAGTGTAAAAGCCCTAGACCCTGGCAGACAGGCCGTTGCTGTTCCATCCTCCTGGACCCTGGCAGAAAGGAGGACCATGGCAGATGCTACATATTGATCCTCCTGGACCCTGGCAGAAAGGAGGACCATGGCAGATGCTACATATTGATCCTCCTGGACCCTGGCTGAAAGGAGTACCATGGCAGATGCTACATATTGATCCTCCTGGACCCTGGCTGAAAGGAGTACCATGGCAGATGCTACATGTTGATCCTCCTGGACCCTGGCTGAAAGGAGGACCATGGCAGATGCTACATATTGATCCTCCTGGACCCTGGCTGAAAGGAGGACCATGGCAGATGCTACATATTGATCCTCCTGGACCCTGGCTGAAAGGAGGACCATGGCAGATGCTACATATTGATCCTCCTGGACCCTGGCTGAAAGGAGGACCATGGCAGATGCTACATATTGATCCTCCAAGAACTGGGTGTGCAGATCAGTCAGACAATTTAGAATGTGGGGATGTTTTAAATAATGTGAATTTTAAATAAATCTCAAAGTTGCCAGATAAGGTCCTCTTCACTCTCCCTAAGTCCATGCAGTACCATGTCCTCTATAGCAGATAGCATAACAATGTCCAGAACCACTTTGACGTGATCACAAAGAGTAGTCCAGGGCCTCGCGGTTGATTTAAAACATTACCCTGGCTTTGATTGCGATGGCTTGCACTGTAGCTGTTAACTTTATCCGGTGCAAAAGAGTGGGGTTTGCTAGCCTGTTGCTTGAAGCAACACTTCCAATCCTTATATCAGTCTCTAACAAATGAGCCTTCCATAGTGACATCAGGGAAATGTCTACACATTTTACAGAAAACAGCGTCCCTTGTCAAACTGTACTCCAGCCAATAAAACTGTCCATACTACTTCCATGATAAACACCTGTTTTCCATTGATCACTGTAGTTTTGGTTGCGTGGGTGGTTCATCAACTGGTGGGCCAGTGATGACATGCTAACCATGACGAAGCGGGGCTGGACGATGGTGAGCTAGCTGGGCTGTGGAAGTCGAAGCAGTAGCCATGCTAGCCTCCTCATGGGCTACTGCTGACATACTAGCCTCCTCATGGGCTGACATGCTAGCCTCCTCATGGGCTACTGCTGACATACTAGCCTCCTCATGGGCTGACATGCTAACCTCCTCTTGGGCTGACATGCTAACCTCCTCATGGGCTGACATGCTAACCTCCTCATGGGCTGACATGCTAGCCTCCTCATGGGCTGACATGCTAACCTCCTCTTGGGCTGACATGCTAACCTCCTAATGGGTTACTGCTGACATGCTAACCTCCTCTTGGGCTGACATGCTAACCTCCTCTTGGGCTGACATGCTAACCTCCTAATGGGCTGACATGCTAACCTCCTCATGGGTTACTGCTGACATGCTAACCTCCTCTTGGGCTGACATACTAACCTCCTAATGGGTTACTGCTGACATGCTAACCTCCTCTTGGGCTGACATGCTAACCTCCTAATGGGCTGACATGCTAACCTCCTAATGGGTTACTGCTGACATGCTAACCTCCTCATGGGCTGACATGTTAACCTCCTCATGGGCTGACATGCTAACCTCCTCATGGGCTGACATGTTAACCTCCTCATGGGCTGACATGCTAACCTCCTCATGGGTTACTGCTGACATGCTAACCTCCTCATGGGCTGACATGTTAACCTCCTCATGGGCTGACATGCTAACCTCCTCATGGGTTACTGCTGACATGCTAACCTCCTCATGGGCTGACATGCTAACCTCCTCATGGGTTACTGCTGACATGCTAACCTCCTCATGGGCTGACATGCTAACCTCCTCATGGGCTGACATGCTAACCTCCTCATGGGCTGACATGCTAACCTCCTCATGGGCTGACATGCTAACCTCCTAATGGGTTACTGCTGACATGCTAGCCAGGTGAGAGTGGAGCAGAGAGGAGAGGAAGTGTCTGAATGGCATGCGAGAGTGGAGCAGAGAGGAGAGGAAGTGTCTGAATGGCAGGTGAGAGTGGAGCAGAGAGGGGAGGAAGTGTCTGAATGGCAGGTGAGAGTGGAGCGTAGTAGAGAGGAGAGGAAGGAAGTGTCTGAATGGCAGGTGAGAGTGGAGAGGAGCCGAGCAGAGAGGAAGGAAGCATCTCTATGGTAACCAGCTCCCGATTCAGAACTGTTGACCAGCTGGGTGTGTTAACACCTGACCCTTTCTGGAACTATACACCTCCTCCCGCATCCCTCCAACCCTCCATCCCTCTATCCCTCCATCCCTCCATCCCTCTATCCCTCCATCCCTCCAACCCTCCATCCCTCCATCCCTCCAACCCTCCATCCCTCCAACCCTCCAACCCTCCAACCCTCCATCCCTCCAACCCTCCATCCCTCCAACCCTCCATCCCTCCATCCCTCCAACCCTCCATCCCTCCATCCCTCCAACCCTCCATCCCTCCAACCCTCCATCCCTCCAACCCTCCATCCCTCCATCCCTCCATCCCTCATCCCTCCAACCCTCCATCCCTCCAACCCTCAACCCTTCTACCTTTCCCTTCCTGCTGTGGAGAAAAGCCTCCAAGACCCATGCAGTTCAATGAACTACTACTATACAGCACCCGTTCTACACCTTACTGAGACTGAGCTACTGTTGTAGACCCTAACCATACCTCAACCTTTTGTGATTACTTCAGCTGTTATGTTGGTCACCGCATCATGTCCTCTCAGATTTACCACACTGTAAATATGGTGGCTGCTGACTTCCTGTCGTCTATAATTGAACACATTGTAAATATGGTGGCTGTTGACTTCCTGTTGTCTATGATGTCCCACACTGTGTAAATATGGTGGCTGTTGACTTCCTGTCCTCTATGATGTCCCACACTGTGTATATATGGTGACTGTTGACTTCCTGTCCTCTATGATGTCCCACACTGTGTATATATGGTGACTGTTGACTTCCTGTCCTCTATGATATACCACACTGTGTATACGTACAGTGGGGAGAACAAGTATTTGATACACTGCCGATTTTGCAGGTTCTCCTACTGTAACGAATGCCCCGCGCAGAGCACCGGTCCCTCCTCCTCTCCAGCGATCATCCTCGCCGGCGTTCTAACCGGCGGTCGGGGGAAGATGGTAGCAACACCCTGATGACCCACACCTGTTCCTCATCGGTCATCAGGGTCACTATTTAACTCCATGTTTTCTGTTCAACCCTTGCGGGTTATTAGTCTTTCTATGTGTATTGCTGTCTTTTCTTTATATTAAATTCCTATATACGCCAATTTCCTCTCTCTCGCTCGTTCTTAGCCTCATCACTCACTTTCACCCCTCGCAATATCACAGAATAACCCGCCAAACCAGAGGCACCTTTTATTTTTTTTCACTTACCTGTTTGTCATCTTCACCGTTAACTCTTTTCTTTTCTCACTCATACCCCTAGGTCTCCATGGACGGGCACGTGGGGGGAGCTGGGGCACCCAGTAGGTCACCAGAGCTGGAGGAGAGGCTCCAGGCCATGGAGACACAGGTCGCCGGGTTGGTTAAGGCTCTCGGGGATATGATGTCTCTCATGGCGGCACGATCGAGCGGGGAACACCCGGTGGCTTCACAGGGAGCTACTGCGCCCCCAGCACCCGATCGTGTGGAGTCTCGGCACGTCCCGAGAGGAGAACTCCGGAGAGCCACCCCAGACAAATATGATGGCAATCCGGAGGGTTGTCGTGGGTTCCTTCTTCAGTGCGAGCTGTATTTGGGCGATCAGCCAGTGCCCGATTCGGAGAGGGTCCACACGATGATCACTCTCCTCACGGGGCGTGCACTCGAGTGGGCAACGTCACTGTGGGAGAGCGGATCCGAAGAGTTACGGTCGGTTCCTAAATTCGTCGCTCAGTTCCGAGCTGTATTTGACCATCCAGCAGAGGGGAGAGATGCGGGCGAGCGGATTATGCGCCTTGCCCAGGGGAAGGGCACGGCCTCGGAGTATGCCCTGTCATTCCGGACGCTGGCGGCGTCCAGTGGGTGGAACGAGCCGGCTCTTAGGACCGCCTTCCGTAGGGGGCTGCGGGTGGAGGTCCAAATGGAGCTGGCCTGTGTGAGTCAGTCTATGCCCCTGGATGCCTACATCGCCCGGGCCATTGCCATCGACGGTCAGCTCCGAGACCGTGACCAACTGGCGCGCCGCGCGCATTCTCCCCTTCCTCGATCCGAGCCGGAACATGAGCCGATGGAGGTGGGGATCACGAGACTCTCCGCGGAGGAGAGAGAGCGACGGAGTCGTCAGGGACTTTGTCTGTACTGCGGGGAGAGGGGTCATGTCAGGAGGGCATGCCCCTCTGTGCCAGCAGGACGCAGGAAAGGGGTAAGTGGCCGGATGGCTCAGGTGGGCACAGTAAGTGTTTTACGGGCTGAGAAAATCGCCAGACCTTTCTGCTGTTCAGTTGTGCTGTCTGGTAACTTCCCCGATTATGTATCCACAGCCCTGATTGACTCCGGAGCGGCGGGGAGTTTCATTGACCGGACTTTATTTGACGCTCTCCGGCTGCCGTTGCGCCGTTTGAGGTCCTCCCTGCCAGTTCAGGCTCTGGATGGAAGGCCGGTGGGTTCCGGTTCCATTACCCACGTTACCCGTCCAGTCACCCTCACCATTCACGGCTGCCATCGAGAGAGGCTGGAATTGTTGGTGATCTCGTCGTCCATACATCCGGTCATCTTGGGACTTCCCTGGCTCCAGCAGCACAACCCTACCATCAGCTGGAGCGCACGGAGGATTCTGGGATGGTCGGATAAATGTAGGAAGACCTGTATTCCAACGACGGTAGGGGCAACATCGGTGGAGAGTCCGGAAAGTGCCCTCCCGGGGAACATTCCGCCCGAATATGAAGATCTACGCGGAGTGTTCTCCAAAGAAAAAGCCAAATGTCTCCCTCCACACCGTGATTGGGATTGTGCCATCGACCTGATGCCTGGTGGCATGCCTCCCCGGAAACGTATATATCCGCTCTCTATGGTCGAAACGGATAATATGGAGACGTATATCCGAGAGGCACTGGAGCAGGGGCATATTCGCCATTCTACGTCCCCTGCTTCAGCTAGCTTTTTTTTTTGTGAAAAAGAGGGACGGGGGATTAAGGCCGTGCATTGACTATCGCGGACTAAATGAGGTGACAACGAAGTTCCGATATCCAATGCCCCTCGTTCCTGCGGCCATAGAGCAGCTACGGGGAGCGCGTTTCTTCACCAAGCTAGACCTCCGGAGCGCATACAACCTTATACGAATCCGGGAGGGAGATGAGTGGAAGACCGCATTTAGCACGGCGTCAGGTCACTATGAATACCTAGTGATGCCATATGGACTCGCCAATGCCCCCGCGGTATTCCAGTCTTTTCTGAATGAGGTATTTCGGGATATGTCGGGGAGGTATGTAGTGGTATATATCGATGATATCCTAGTGTACTCCCCGACGTTCTCAGAACACGTGACGCACGTTCGTGCTGTCCTCCGCCGTTTATTACAGAACCAGCTGTATGTCAAGGAGGAAAAATGCGCCTTCCATCAAACGGCCGTCTCCTTCCTCGGGTATCGTATTTTCTCTGGAGGGGGTGAAGATGGAGGAGTTGAAGGTAGAGGCAGTCAGGTCATGGCCAGTCCCTCGGGACATTAAAGGGCTCCAAAGCTTCCTCGGTTTCGCCAACTTTTACCGCCGGTTTATTAAGGGCTATAGCTCCATCGCAGCGCCACTCACGTCGTTGTTGAAAGGAAACCCTCAACGCCTCACCTGGACCCCGAGTGCCGAGAAGGCTTTTCTCGACCTGAAGGGCCGATTCACCACCGCTCCTCTGCTCCGCCACCCAGACCCGCTGAAGCCCTTCACGGTCGAGGTAGACGCATCGGAGGTCGGGGTAGGGGCGGTCCTCTCTCAGCAGCAGGGGAACCCTCCCCTGCTCTACCCCTGTGCGTACTTTTCCAAAAAGCTGACTGCTGCAGAGAGGAACTACGACGTGGGTGACCGAGAGCTACTGGCGGTAAAGTTGGCATTGGAGGAGTGGAGACATTGGCTAGAGGGCGCTCATGAGCCGTTCACTGTCCTGACGGATCATCGGAACCTGGAGTACGTCAGGGCAGCCCGGCGCCTTAACCCCCGACAGGCCCGCTGGACTTTGTTTTTTGAGCGCTTCCAGTTCACCCTGACCTATCGCCCGGGAACAAAGAATGGCAGGGCGGACGCACTCTCCCGCATCCACGACCGGGGGGCAGAGACGAGGCAGGACGTCCCCATCCTGCCTCCATCATGTATTGTAGGACCCGTCTCCTGGGACATCGACACAGAGATTCAACGAGCAGGGAGACGGGATCCTACCCCAGCAACCTGCCCTCCGGGGAAGGTCTACGTTCCAAGGAGAGTGCGGGGAAGGCTGGTAACCTGGGCACACACAACACCTTCCACCGGGCACCCAGGTATCAGTCGGACCCTGGAGGCGCTCCGGGAAAAGTATTGGTGGCCGGGCATGGGGAGGACTGTGCGTCATTATGTACTGTCTTGTGTGGTGTGCGCACAGTCCAAGGCGCCGAGAACGGCTCCAACAGGAAAGCTCCATCCCCTACCAGTACCTCAGCGGCCTTGGACTCACATCGCGGTAGATTTCCTCACCGATCTACCGCCAGCAGAGGGGAAGACCACCATCGCCGTGGTAGTGGACCGGTTCTCTAAGATGGTGCGCTTCATACCACTACCCGGCCTCCCCTCTGCTCTACAGTTCGCTGAGGTGCTCTTTCAACAGGTCTTCCGACAGTATGGACTTCCGGAGGACATCGTGTCTGACCGGGGTCCCCAGTTCACCTCTCGTGTGTGGAAGGCGTTCATGTCCAAACTGGGGGTCGCGGTCAGTCTCACATCCGGGTACCACCCTCAGGCGAATGGGCAAGCGGAGCGCACCAACCAAGAACTGGGGAGGTTCCTTCGGGCGTATTGCATGGAACAGCCAGGTGAGTGGACCCGTTTCCTTCCCTGGGCGGAATACGCTCAGAACTCCCTGCGCCACGCCTCCACTGGTCTGACCCCCTTCCAGGTGGTACTGGGTTTTCAGCCCCGTTTGTGCCCCTGGGGGAGGGGTTCTAGTGAAGTTCAGGCGGTGGAGGAGTGGTTTGGGAAGGCTGAGGGAGTCTGGTCCGCCGCTAGGGTCCGTCTGCAGCAGGCAGTTCTGCAGCAAAAGACACAGGCGGACAGGCGGCGGAGTGAGGCTCCAGTGTTCCACCCAGGGGATAAAGCCTGGCTGTCCACGAGGAACCTCCAGCTCCGTTTGCCCAGTCATAAGCTAGAACCCCGGTATGTGGGACCATTCACGGTCCTTCGGAGAGTGAACGAGGTCACCTATAGGTTGAGACTCACACCACCTTATAACAACCTCTCTCCCTCTTTCCATGTCTCTCTCCTCAGACCGGTGGTTCCTGGTCCACTAGGGGGGTCCGGACCTGCAGTGGCGCCTCCACCACCGCGCCTGGGGGGGGGGGTACTGTAACGAATGCCCCGCGCAGAGCACCGGTCCCTCCTCCTCTCCAGCGATCATCCTCGCCGGCGTTCTAACCGGCGGTCGGGGGAAGATGGTAGCAACACCCTGATGACCCACACCTGTTCCTCATCGGTCATCAGGGTCACTATTTAACTCCATGTTTTCTGTTCAACCCTTGCGGGTTATTAGTCTTTCTATGTGTATTGCTGTCTTTTCTTTATATTAAATTCCTATATACGCCAATTTCCTCTCTCTCGCTCGTTCTTAGCCTCATCACTCACTTTCACCCCTCGCAATATCACACCTACTTACAAAGCATGTAGAGGTCTGTAATTTTATCATAGGTACACTTCAACTGTGAGAGACGGAATCTAAAACAAAAATCCAGAAAATCACATTGTATGATTTTTAAATAATTAATTTGCATTTTATTGCATGACATAAGTATTTGATCACCTACCAACCAGTAAGAATTCCGTCTCTCACAGACCTGTTAGTTTTTCTTTAAGAAGCCCTCCTGTTCTCCACTCACTACCTGTATTAACTGCACCTGTTTGAACTCGTTACCTGTATAAAAGACACCTGTCCACACACTCAATCAAACAGACTCCAACCTCTACACAATGGCCAAGACCAGAGAGCTGTGTAAGGACATCAGGGATAAAATTGTAGACCTGCACAAGGCTGGGATGGGCTACAGGACAATAGGCAAGCAGCTTGGTGAGAAGGCAACAACTGTTGGCGCAATTATTAGAAAATTGAATAAGTTCAAGATGACGGTCAATCTCCCTCGGTCTGGGGCACCATGCAAGATCTCACCTCGTGGGGCATCAATGATCATGAGGAAGGTGAGGGATCAGCCCAGAACTACACGGCAGGACCTGGTCAATGACCTGAAGAGAGCAGGGACCACAGTCTCAAAGAAAACCATTAGTAACATACTACGCCGTCATGGGTCCCCCTGCTCAAGCCAGTGCATGTCCAGGCCCGTCTGTAGTTTTCCAATGACCATCTGGATGTTTCAGAGGAGGAATGGGAGAAGGTCATGTGGTCTGATGAGACAAAAATAATGCTTTTTGGTCTAAACTCCACTCGCCGTGTTTGGAGGAAGAAGAAGGATGAGTACAACCCCAAGAACACCATCCCAACCGTGAAGCATGGAGGTGGAAACATCATTCTTTGGGGATGCTTTTCTGCAAAGGGGACAGGACGACTGCACCGTATTGAGGGGAGGATGGATGGGGCCATGTATCGCGAGATCTTGGCCAACAACCTCCTTCCCTCAGTAAGAGCACTGAAGATGGGTTGTGGCTGGGTCTTCCAGCATGACAACGACTCGAAACACACAGCCAGGGCAACTAAGGAGTGGCTCCGTAAGAAGCATCTCAAGGTCCTGGAGTGGCCTAGCCAGTCTCCAGACCTGAACCCAATAGAAAATCTTTGGAGGGAGCTGAAAGTGTGTATTGCCCAACGACAGCCCGGAAACCTGAAGGATCTGTATGGAGGAGTGGGCCAAAATCCCTGCTGCAGTGTGTGCAAACCTGGTCAAGAACTACAGGAAACGTATGATCTCTGTAATTGCAAACAAAGGTTTCTGTACCTTTTTCTGATGTATCAAATACTTATGTCATGCAATAAAATGCAAATTAATTACTTAAAAATCATACAATGTGATTTTCTGGATTTTTGTTTTAGATTCCGTCACTCACAGTTGAAGAGTACCTATGATAAAAATTACAGACTTCTACATGCTTTGTAAGAGGGAAAACCTGCAAAATCGGCAGTGTATCAAATACTTGTTCTCCCCACTGTATATGGTGACTGTTATTTTTTTTTAAATGTAACCTTTATTTAACTAGGCAAGTCAGTTAAGAACAAATTCTTATTTACAATGGCAGCCTACCTACAGGATCAGCCCCTGGAGCAAATTAGGGTTAAGTGCCTTGCTCAAGGACACATCGACAGGGTTTTCACTTTGTCGGCTCGGGTATTCAAACCTTTCAGTTACTGTCCTAACACTCTAGCCGCTAGGCTACCTGTCACCCTGTTGACGTCCTGTCCTCTATGATGTACCACACTGTGTAAACATGGTGGCGGTCTGACTGACAACCAAACATATGCTAAACCAGAGGTTAAGTACAGGACTGATTCCATCAGAGACCAGAGGTTAACCCATCTGGTAAAGGGCTGATTCCATCAGAGACCAGAGGTTAAACCCTCTGGTACAGGACTGTTTCTATCTGTTCTAAACTTGACTGTCCCGTATATTCCAGGACTGAGATCTCTTTGAGTGAAATGACAACTGGTACACCAGTCCCTTTCAACCAGTCTGAAGTCTGTTTAAAGGGATACGTTTGGCGATCTACACCCACACCCAGGTGATCTACACCCACACTCAGGTGATCTACACCCACTCCCAGACGATCTACACCCACTCCCAGGTGATCTACACCCACTCCCAGACGATCTACACCCACTCCCAGACGATCTACACCCACTCCCAGACGATCTACACCCACTCCCAGACGATCTACACCCACTCCCAGGCGATTCCCCTGAGAAGAAGTTAGATAATTGCGATTAGGAAAGTGGGTCCATTTTCTGACGCTCGACTTCTGCGAATTCTGGACAAAAATGAATCAAAAGAGGCCGTTTCTCCCAAAGAAAAGGCTCCAAAAATCAGCTTCACCAGCGAAGGGGAATTCCAAGACACAAGGTTATGAGTGTCTCTAACCAGGCTGGTCCTTCTGCCTCCGCGCCGCGGCCACCTCCACGCGAGCCCCCCTTGCTGCTTCCGCAACCAACAAATTGGCGCTGTCTGCTATCCAGACGTCTTTAGAATCTCTGATCCCAGGCTAGAGCGTATCCTTTTCATTGCACAGCATTTAGCTTTGCTGGAATGTTTTTCTCTGTGTTTACCCCTAGGAGAAGAGAGCTGTGGTTAGCCGTCATTCCACATTGATATATAATAGAAAAATATGTAGCCATAAGATCTGGTCTGAATTATCCTAAATGCCTATTTACACATATTTTCTGGAGGCTATTTATGGGGAACACTCAACCATATGGGCATTTTACATCAAGGATTCATATTCACTATCATGAATATAATGCTTAGCTGTGAAATAATCACGATTGATTATTACTCAACTTCTTTATTAAAACTCAGATAAAGAATACATGTTTTGCTTCCCACACTCTCACTAGTGGAACTAACTTCCTGTTCTCCAATGCCTGAAGTGAAAGCATTAACAACTAAGGATGGGCAACAGGTAGCCAAGCGTTAAGGCCAGTAACCGAAGGTTGACTCTAAAAGAATCTGTCGATGTGCCCTTGAGCAAGGCACTTAACCGTAATTGTCAATGTAAGTCACTCTAAATAAGAACCTCTGCTAAATCACTTAAATGTAACCACAGTGCGACCTCTGCTGTTAAGGTGGGCAATATCAACAACATTTCAGTTCATGTTTTACTATGGCTGTTTGCTGAACACCAGTCATTTCCCTGCTGGGACAAGGGCACATATACGCTGCTGGTTGTGGCACACAAGTAGAATCGTGATTAGCCTATATTTAGCTAGCTAAAGCTAGTTCAATACAAAGTTGTGCCTTTAAATTAAAATGTAGAACACATAATATCATTGTAATATGATATCATTGTGTTATTACCTGGACGGTTAGCTATCTAACTAGCTAGGTTATCTAACTTTGGTTCATTAAGTTTTGTCCACCTCCATTCTAAACTATTACACTGGCCTGAGTTAGCTATACAATAGATCTGCTGGATATCATGTGTTTGTTGCTGCTGCTGTGTTAGCTAAGTTAACTACTAACGTTACAGTAATGTTACTGTCTTCTGTTCTCCTGTTCCCTCCTTCTCTCTTTCTCCTGTTCCCTCCTTCTCCCTTTCTCCTGTTCTCTCTGTTCTCCTGTCCCCTCCTTCTCTCTTTCTCCTGTTCCCTCCTTCTCTCTTTCTCCTGTTCCCTCCTTCTCTCTTTCTCCTGTTCCCTCCTTCTCTCTGTTCTCCTGTTCCCTCCTTCTCTCTTTCTCCTGTTCTCTCTGTTCTCCTGTTCCCTCCTTCTCTCTTTCTCCTGTTCTCTCTGTTCTCCTGTTCCCTCCTTCTCTCTTTCTCCTGTTCCCTCCTTCTCTCTTTCTCCTGTTCCCTCCTTCTCTCTGTTCTCCTGTTCCCTCCTTCTCTCTTTCTCCTGTTCTCTCTGTTCTCCTGTTCCCTCCTTCTCTCTTTCTCCTGTTCTCTCTGTTCTCCTGTTCCCTCCTTCTCTCTTTCTCCTGTTCTCTCTGTTCTCCTGTTCCCTCCTTCTCTCTTTCTCCTGTTCTCTCTGTTCTCCTGTTCCCTCCTTCTCTCTGTTCTCCTGTTCTCTCTTTCTCCTGTTCCCTCCTTCTCTCTTTCTCCTGTTCCCTCCTTCTCTCTTTCTCCTCTTCCCTCCTTCTCTCTGTTCTCCTGTTCCCTCCTTCTCTCTTTCTCCTGTTCCCTCCTTCTCTCTTTCTCCTCTTCCCTCCTTCTCTCTGTTCTCCTGTTCCCTCCTTCTCTCTTTCTCCTGTTCTCTCTTTCTCTCTTTCTCCTGTTCCCTCCTTCTCTCTTTCTCCTCTTCCCTCCTTCTCTCTGTTCTCCTGTTCCCTCCTTCTCTCTTTCTCCTGTTCCCTCCTTCTCTCTTTCTCCTCTTCCCTCCTTCTCTCTGTTCTCCTGTTCCCTCCTTCTCTCTTTCTCCTGTTCTCTCTTTCTCTCTTTCTCCTGTTCCCTCCTTCTCTCTTTCTCCTGTTCCCTCCTTCTCCGGTTCTCTCCTTCTCTCTTTCTCCTGTTCTCTCCTTCTCTCTGTTCTCCTGTTCCCTCCTTCTCTCTTTCTCCTGTTCCCTCCTTCTCTCTTTCTCCTCTTCCCTCCTTCTCTCTGTTCTCCTGTTCCCTCCTTCTCTCTTTCTCCTGTTCTCTCTTTCTCTCTTTCTCCTGTTCCCTCCTTCTCTCTTTCTCCTGTTCCCTCCTTCTCCGGTTCTCTCCTTCTCTCTTTCTCCTGTTCCCTCCTTCTCTCTTTCTCCTGTTCCCTCCTTCTCTTTCTCCGGTTCTCTCCTTCTCTCTTTCTCCGGTTCTCTCCTTCTCTCTATCTTTTGTTCCTAATGTTCTTTCCTTGGAAAAGCTCAATATAATCAAGTCACCAACAGTTTATTCTGCTACAAACTTCCAATTGGTTCTAGGGGGCTAATTTTAGCATCGCCCAGGCAGGCAGTAGGCATGGTATGGAGTGTGTGTGTGTGGGGGGGGGGGGGGCGTTATGCAGACAGCCAGGCTCCGAGGTTTCAGACTGACTGGAAGACTGGTGTTTCTAAACACTGCTCCCCCCATCACTCAACGCACCCTGTGTTACCCTCAAATGTGTCCCTCTGGCAGACTTTTATTCACAGCCCCTCTTCTCCTGACCCCTCCCCACTCATTACTCTACATACGCCTGTGTGTGTCTGTATCTGTGTGTCTCTGGGCTGCTAAATTACTTACAGGCACCATGGAACAGAGGAAATAAACCCAGGGAAAGGATTGGTCAGTTCTGTCTCTCCATAGTGTGTGTGTGTGTGTGTGTGTGTGTGTGTCAGTTCTGTCTCTCCATAGTGTGTGTGTGTGTGTGTCAGTTCTGCCTCTCCATAGTGTGTGTGTGTGTGTGTGTGTGTGTGTGTGTGTGTGTGTGTGTGTGTGTGTGTGTGTGTGTGTGTGTGTGTGTGTGTGTGTGTGTGTGTGTGTGTGTGTGTGTGTGTGTGTGTGTGTGTGTCTCCGTGACATGATTACAGGATTATAATGTAGTAATTCTAGGGTTAGTAGACGATGACTCCTGACTCCTGGGGTTTGTATCAAATGCCCCCTATTTTCTATATAGTGCAATACTTCTGATCAGGGCCTATAGGTGATAGGGTGCTATTTGGGAGTAGACCTGGCGGAGAGGAGGAGGAAGAGGAGGAGGAAATCAACGCTCTGAACTTCCTTTTCTCTTTTCTATTCTACATGACGAAATCAATAAAATCTATAAATAAAATCAAACACAGAAGTGATCGAAGCTTCAGGGATGAGGAGTGGAGGATGAGAGGAGGAGGAGGAAGAGGAAGAAGAGGAGGAGAGGAGGAGGAGGAGGAAGTGGAGGAGGAGAGGAGATGAGAAGAGGAAGGGAGGAGGAGGAAGAAGAGGAAGAGGAGAGGAGTTGTTCCACCATATAGGTGGTCTCTGAAAGAGGTGCAGGTTTAGCTATAGGTGAAACTGTTCCGGTGTCCCGGTTAGAGGACAGAAACTGTTCCGGTGTTCCGGTTAGAGGACAGAAACTGTTCCGGTGTCCCGGTTAGAGGACAGAAACTGTTCCGGTGTTCCGGTTAGAGGACAGAAACTGTTCCGGTGTCCCCGTTAGAGGACAGAAACTGTTCCGGTGTCCCGGTTAGAGGACAGAAACTGTTCCGGTGTCCCGGTTAGAGGACAGAAACTGTTCCGGTGTCCCGGTTAGAGGACAGAAACTGTTCCGGTGTTCCGGTTAGAGGACAGAAACTGTTCCGGTGTCCCGGTTAGAGGACAGAAACTGTTCCGGTGTCCCGGTTAGAGGACAGAAACTGTTCCGGTGTCCCGGTTAGAGGACAGAAACTGTTCCGGTGTCCCGGTTAGAGGACAGAAATGACCAGTAGGAAACAAGGATACAATCCACGCTTTATTGCCACACACACACACACACACACACACACAGTATGGAGAGACAGAACTGACACACACACACACACACTATGGAGAGACAGAACTGACACACACACACACACACACTATGGAGAGACAGAACTGACACACACACACACACACACTATGGAAAGACAGAACTGACACACACACACACTATGGAAAGACAGAACTGACACTCACATACACACACACACACACACACACACACACTATGGAGAGACAGAACTGACACACACACACACACACACTATGGAGAGACAGAACTGACACACACACACACACACACACACACGGAGAGGAATAGAATCAGGGATCAGGGAAGGTGATAGTGTAGTGTTGTAGTGGTTACTGTATAACAGAAGAATATACACTGAATGCACAAAACATTAGGAACACCTTCCTAATATTGAGTTACCCCGCCTCCTCCCCTCAGAACAGCCTCCATTCATCAGGACATGGACTCTACAAGATGTTGAAACCGTTCTACAGGGATGATGGTCCATGTTGACTCCAATGCTTCACACAGTTGTGTCAAGTTGGCTGTATGTCTTTTTGGGGGTGGAACAGTCTTGATACATACGGGAAACTGTTGAGTGTGAAAACTTGACACAGTCAAATCAGTGCACCTGGCACCTACTACCATACACTGTTCAAAGGCACTTAAAACTTTTGTGTTGCCCATTCACCCTCTGAATGTCACACACACAATCCCTGTCTCAACTGTCTCAAGGATTAAAAAGCCTTCTTTAACCTGTCTCCTCCCCTTCAGATACACTGATTGAAGTGGATACAAGTGGACACCTACAAATACCTAGGCATCTGGTTAGACTATAAACTCAACTTCCAGACTCACATCAACCATCTCCAATCCAAAATTAAATCCATAATTGGCTTCCTATTTCGCAACAGAGCCTCCTTCACTCATGCTGCCAAACATGCCCTTGTAAAACTGACTATCCTACCGATCCTTGATTTCGGCGATGTCATTTACAAACTAGCCTCCAACACTCTACTTAGCAAATTGGATGTAGTCTATCATAGTGCCATCCGTTTTGTCACCAAAGCCCCTTACACTACCCACCACTGCGACCTGTATGCTCTCGTTGGCTGGCCTTCACTATATATTCGTCGCCAAACCCACTGGCTCCAGGTCATCTATAAGTCTTTATTAGGTAAATCCCCGCCCTATCTCAGCTCACTGGTCACCATAGCAACACCCACCCGTAGCATGCGCTCCAGCAGGTATATCTCACTGGTCACCCCCAAAGCCAACACCTCCTTTGGCCGCCATTCCTTCCAGTTCGCTGCTGCCAATGACTGGAACGAATTGCAAAAATCATTGAAGCTGGAGGTTCCTATCTCCCTCAATAACTTTAAGCATCAGCTGTCAAAGCTGCTTATCGATCACTGCACCTGTATATAGCCCTTCTGTAAATAGCCCACTCTACTACCTCATCCCCATATTTATTTTCGTTTATTTTTCACTAATCTTGCACTCCAGTATCTCTATTTGCACATCATAATTTGCACATCCTTCATTCCTGTGTTAATGATGATAATTCTGTAATTTATTTCTACTCTATAGTCTATTTATTGTCCTACCTCCCAACCTTACTGCATTTTTGCACTACATTTTGCACTCTGTTTATAGATTTTCTATTGTGTTTTTGACTGTTTGTTTAATGTGTAACTCTGTGTTGTTGTGTTTTTTTTTTGTCGCACTGCTTTGCTTTGTCTTGGCCAGGTCGCAGTTGCAAATGAGAACTTGTTCTCAACTGACCTACCTGGTTAAATAAAGGTGAAAAAAAAATAAAAAAATAAAAAGTGGCATCAATAAAGGATTGTAGCTTTCACCTGGTCAATAGGAATGGCTATGATGTAATATATACATACAGCGGGTGAAATAAGTATTGAACACGTCACCATTTTTCTCAGTAAATATATTTCCAAAGGTGCTATTGACATGAAATTTTCACCAGATGTTGGTAACAACCCAAGTAATCCATACATACAAAGAAACCAAAACAAATAAGTTATGTGTAATAATGTGAAATGACACAGGGGAAAAGTATTGAACACACTTACTGATATTTATTTAATAATTTGTACAAAAGCCTTTGTTGGTAATGACAGCTTCAAGACGCCTCCTGTATGGAGAAACTAGTCGCATGCATTGCTCTGGTGTGATTTTGGCCCATTCTTCCACACAAACAGTCTTCAAATCTTGAAGGTTCCGTGGGCGTCTTCTACGAATCTTGATCTTCAGTTCTTTCCATAGATTTTCAATGGGATTTAAGTCAGGTGATTTGCTGGGCCATTCTAGCAGCTTTATTTTCTTTCTTTGAAACCAATTGAGAGTTTCCTTGGCTGTGTGTTTGGGATCATTGTCTTGCTGAAATGTCCACCCTCATTTCATCTTCATCATCCTGGTAGATGGCAGCAGATTTTTGTCAAGAATGTCTCGGTAAATTTGCCCATTCATCCTTCCTTCAATTATGTGAAGTTTGCCAGTACCATTTGCTGAAAAGCAGCCCCACACCATGATGTTCCCACCTCCAAACTTCACTGTTGGTATGGTGTTTTTAGGGTGATGTGCAGTGCCATTTCTCCTCCAAACATGGTGTGTATTATGACATCCAAACAGTTCAATTTTGCTCTCATCTGAGCACACTATATTCTCCCAGTATTTCACTGGCTTTTCCAAATGTTGTGCAGCAAACTTTAAACGAGCTTCAACATGCTTTTTTTTCAGCAATGGAGTCTTGCGTGGTGAGCATGCATACAGGCCATGGCGGTGGAGTGCATTACTTACTGTTTTCTTTGAGACAACAGTACCTGCTAATTGCAGGTCTTTTTGAAGCTCTCCACAAGTGGCTCTTGGACAACTCTTCTGATTATTCTTTTCACTCCTCTGTCAGAAATCTTGCGAGGAGCACCTGGTCGAGCCAAATTTATAGTGAAATGATTGTCTTTCCACTTCCGTATTATGGCCCCAACAGTGCTCACTGGAACATTCATAAGCTTAGAAATGCCCCTTATAACCAACAATTAGGTTGCGAAGGTCTTGAGACAGCTCTTTGCTTTTACCCATCATGAGATGTGTCTTGTGTGACACCTTGGCAATGAGACCTTTTTGTAGGCCATCAGTTGGGACTGAACCAGCTGATATTAATTTGCACTGACAGGGGGCTGGATTGCTTTTTAATTACTGATAGTTTTCAGCTGTTGTCTTGGCTTTCCATGCCTTTTTGCACCTCCCTTTCTTTATGTGTTCAATACTTTTTCCCTGTGTCATTTCACATTATTACACATAACTTAATTTCTAAACTTATTTTGGTTTCTTTGTATGTATGGATTACTTGGGTTGTTACCAACATCTGGTGAAAATGTCATGTCAATAGCACCTTTGGAAATATATTTACTGAGAAAAATGGTGACGTGTTCAATACTTATTTCACTCGCTGTAGCTGCAATAATACAACACACAAAATAAATGGCTATATTATCATTAGCAGTGCTAGCATGCTAATAGCAATGGTTAGTAATGAATATCCTCTAAAAGTCTAAGCCTTGCTACACAATTTATACAGAGAAGCTAACAAGCTAGGCTAATAAGCCACAGGCTGTTGGTTGGCATACCGTAAACAGGCAATAACTGGAGGCTATCACGCTATTCTAGGCTACAGGCTAGAAGGCATCATGCTATAGACCAGCATTGTAACATCAGCACTATGGTTACAGGAAGGGACTCTGGATGTGATGGCGCTACTGGTCGGTCATATTGAGTGTGTATAAACAATGACTGGCTGGCCAAAAAATCACAATATTATTTTTGCGCTAGTTGGCTGTACATGCACCAAAACGCCTGGATACATAGCTTGTTTCCATCTTCTTTTTAAATAGGGAGACTATTTGATTTCAGCACTTGTATTTCCATGAATGACAAAAGTAGTTTTCTCATGGCTCTCTCGTCACCCACATATGTGACTTGTTTCAGGAAACTATGTTGCGTGTCACTACTTCACAGGAGAGCCATTGGAACGTAAACAAAAAAAAAAAAATCTAAATGCATTTTTGGAAAGAAATGCCTTCTGGAATGTGAAGTTTCATGTGCCTTATTACAAACTTGTATTACATCTATAAATACAAATACAATTGTTCAATTAAGAGCCTAGTTGGTTTAGCCACAGAAAAAGACAGCATCCTTCCCACTAGCCATGATTGGCTGAGATAATGAGTGGGTTGGACATGCTGAGAGATTAGTTTGGATTGGTCTGCCATGTAGAACCTTTCTGTCAATAACTTGAGCTGGTCAGTATGTGTAGGTCATTCTTTCGAGCGCTGCTTTTTTTAAAGGAGAGGAGAGGAGGGGAGGGGAGGGGAGGGGAGGGGAGATGAGAGGAGATGAGAGGAGAGGAGATGAGATGAGATGAGAGGAGAGGAGAGGAGAGGAGAGGAGAGGAGAGGAGAGGAGATGAGATGAGATGAGATGAGATGAGATGAGATGAGAGGAGAGGAGAGGAGAGGAGAGGAGAGGAGAGGAGAGGAGAGGAGAGGAGAGGAGAGGAGAGGAGAGGAGAGGAGAGGAGAGGAACAGGGAGAGAGCTGTATTCCAGCAGAGGGGAAACATCTTCACGCCTAGCCGCAGAAACCTGAAAGAGCTTTTAAACGAGCTCCCAGGGACCAACAGTGATTCACACAGCTTAGAAATAATACACCTCTCCTACTAATTACTGTTAGGACTTAGGACTAATATTAACACAGTCTACTAAGTACTGTTAGGACTAATATTAACACAGTCTACTAAGTACTGTTAGGACTAATATTAACACAGTCTACTAAGTACTGTTAGGACTAATATTAACACAGTCTACTAAGTACTGTTAGGACTAATATTAACACAGCCTACTTGATGCTAAGATAACACCAACAGACAGGGCAGCTCTGCTTCTAGCTCCTACACAGCATCATATGGATCTGAATGATAGCTGTCTGGATGTAAATCAACACCACATTTTTGACCCGTTTCAGGAAACTAGGTGAATGTCGCAAGTCATGTCTTCACAGGAGAGTTTTTTTTACCTAGCTAGGTTAATTGTTTACCTAGGTAGCTAGCTACATGTCGGTGTCAGTAAACGTAGACAAAAAAGCTTAATATAATTGTTTCCAGGAGAGCTGGTTAGGCTGTTTTCATGTTATCCAGAGGTAAACAAATCATCGGCCAGAGAGTCAAGTGTGGCTCTGAACGCTCCAAGAGCGAAAAGAGATGGGTGGGGCTAAATCTTAAGAGGGTGTGAACGATGCTGAATGGGTGGAGACAAAGAAGAGCTATTCACTAGATACCAAAACATTAAAATGCCATTTTCTCAAAAGTGAGTTTACAAGTTTATCAACTTTCAAAGCAGAATTACTTTCCCATTGTTCCTAAAAAATGCAGTGTATCATATACCAATGTAAAACACAGCATTTCAATGATACGTGTTTGAATGTAAATCTGCTCAGCTACCCACCACCAGACGTTAGTGCTCAAGGTTATGGAGGAAACCCCAAGGAGGTAGAGAACTTCAAAACACTTCAGATTAAGCACAGACACTCTCTGTTATTACCCTCCCCACACAACGACACACAATCCACCAGCCCACCCCCACAGAGAAATGGATGTGTGAAAATTCAAAGAGGGCTCAACATTGAATAACACACACACATTCCAGTGTTGACACACACTTTAACATGTAGAACACACTACTAACACCTTCAGTACTAGATACTTATTCAGCCCTGTACTAACACCTTCAGTACTAGATACTTATTCAGCCCTGTACTAACACCTTCAGTACTAGATACTTATTCAGCCCTGTACTAACACCTTCAGGACTAGATACTTATTCAGCCCTGTACTAACGCCTTCAGTACTAGATACTTATTCAGCCCTGTACTAACACCTTCAGTACTAGATACTTATTCAGCCCTGTACTAACACCTTCAGTACTAGATACTTATTCAGCCCTGTACTAACACCTTCAGTACTAGATACTTATTCAGCCCTGTACTAACACCTTCAGTACTAGATACTTATTCAGCCCTGTACTAACACCTTCAGTACTAGATACTTATTCAGCCCTGTACTAACACCTTCAGTACTAGATACTTATTCAGCCCTGTACTAACACCTTCAGTACTAGATACTTATTCAGCCCTGTACTAACACCTTCAGTACTAGATACTTATTCAGCCCTGTACTAACACCTTCAGTACTAGATACTTATTCAGCCCTGTACTAACACCTTCAGTACTAGATACTTATTCAGCCCTGTACTAACACCTTCAGTACTAGATACTTATTCAGCCCTGTACTAACACCTTCAGTACTAGATACTTATTCAGCCCTGTACTAACGCCTTCAGTACTAGATACTTATTCAGCCCTGTACTAACACCTTCAGTACTAGATACTTATTCAGCCCTGTACTAACACCTTCAGGACTAGATACTTATTCAGCCCTGTACTAACACCTTCAGTACTAGATACTTATTCAGCCCTGTACTAACACCTTCAGTACTAGATACTTATTTAGCCCTGTACTAACACCTTCAGTACTAGATACTTATTCAGCCCTGTACTAACACCTTCAGGACTAGATACTTATTCAGCCCTGTACTAACGCCTTCAGTACTAGATACTTATTCAGCCCTGTACTAACACCTTCAGTACTAGATACTTATTCAGCCCTGTACTAACGCCTTCAGGACTAGATACTTATTCAGCCCTGTACTAACACCTTCAGTACTAGATACTTATTCAGCCCTGTACTAACGCCTTCAGTACTAGATACTTATTCAGCCCTGTACTAACACCTTCAGTACTAGATACTTATTCAGCCCTGTACTAACGCCTTCAGTACTAGATACTTATTCAGCCCTGTACTAACACCTTCAGTACTAGATACTTATTCAGCCCTGTACTAACACCTTCAGTACTAGATACTTATTCAGCCCTGTACTAACACCTTCAGTACTAGATACTTATTCAGCCCTGTACTAACGCCTTCAGTACTAGATACTTATTCAGCCCTGTACTAACGCCTTCAGTACTAGATACTTATTCAGCCCTGTACTAACGCCTTCAGTACTAGATACTTATTCAGCCCTGTACTAACGCCTTCAGTACTAGATACTTATTCAGCCCTGTACTAACACCTTCAGTACTAGATACTTATTCAGCCCTGTACTAACACCTTCAGTACTAGATACTTATTCAGCCCTGTACTAACACCTTCAGTACTAGATACTTATTCAGCCCTGTACTAACACCTTCAGTACTAGATACTTATTCAGCCCTGTACTAACACCTTCAGGACTAGATACTTATTCAGCCCTGTACTAACACCTTCAGTACTAGATACTTATTCAGCCCTGTACTAACACCTTCAGGACCAGATACTTATTCAGCCCTGTACTAACACCTTCAGTACTAGATACTTATTCAGCCCTGTACTAACACCTTCAGTACTAGATACTTATTCAGCCCTGTACTAACACCTTCAGTACTAGATACTTATTCAGCCCTGTTCTAACACCTTCAGTACTAGATACTTATTCAGCCCTGTACTAACACCTTCAGTACTAGATACTTATTCAGCCCTGTACTAACACCTTCAGTACTAGATACTTATTCAGCCCTGTACTAACACCTTCAGTACTAGATACTTATTCAGCCCTGTACTAACACCTTCAGTACTAGATACTTATTCAGCCCTGTACTAACACCTTCAGTACTAGATACTTATTCAGCCCTGTACTAACACCTTCAGGACTAGATACTTATTCAGCCCTGTACTAACACCTTCAGTACTAGATACTTATTCAGCCCTGTACTAACACCTTCAGTACTAGATACTTATTCAGCCCTGTACTAACACCTTCAGTACTAGATACTTATTCAGCCCTGTACTAACGCCTTCAGGACTAGATATTTAATCACACGGTGCCATCATAAGCTTCTAGCACGCTATTACTTCCAGCTAGACAAAGCCTGATAGATGACAGCTTTGGCATAGCTGCTGCCAAGCAACACAACCCAGAGTACATGATACGGAACCGTCCGGTCCGCTTTGGTCCTGTTGCAGCTCTCCTCTCATAGCAGGGACCACACAGTCTTTATTAGAGCCAGATAAATGTCCCAGAGACCCTGCTCTGTTTAGCTGTTCTCAGCTCCAACACACTACCAGGATTGTCTTTTCCCTTTCAGAGGCCTTTTCTCTCTATTTTTTCATAGCGTTTGTTATTCTCACTTAAACTATCGGCCGGCACCATGGCACCACAATACGGTGGCCGGCCATCGACCGCTCTAAACCGGGCCTGGCAAGGAGGAGGCCAGGAAAAACCTGGCAGGCGGAACCAGACGAATAAAAAGCCTAAGCTCCGACTCCGACGCTGCCGTCGCACCACACACACACACGTGCAGCCCGACTCCAATCTGGATCCTGTCAGGGGACATCAAGTGTACACCTGCAACGATATCTCCCGGCCCAGCGTCCTCCCACCATTCCTCTCTCGCGCTCCTCTCTCTCTGTTCCTCCCTCCCTCTTCCTCTCTCCCTTTACCGATATGTCTTGCAGACGACTGAACCATCACTAAACGCTATTTTTTTTGCCCTATCCTTCTTGTGTCTCGTTTCTAGGAGCCAGCCCACATGGATTGGGATCAATTTGGGATGAAATTAAAATGATGCTGTCAGTTTGAATTCCACGGCGCCGAAGTGAGAGATGGGATATGTAATAAACATACACGGAATCTGAAGCTTTAGATTGGAGACGAAGAGGAGACGGAGACACTGAGCATATGGGTAAGACTGCTGCTGCCGGGTCGACAGTGCCGTGACATCCGTGTTAAGACAACATCCACGCGTCACAGGACATCGTTACGTTTAAACACTAAAGCATGGTTCAACTTGGGTTGCAAAATCCTTTCCCAAAAAGCACAGGTTTTCCAGAAATCCTGGTAACTTTACCAAACTGCCCAGGTTTTCCAGAAATCCTGGTAACTTTACCAAAATGCCCAGGTTTTCCAGAAATCCTGGTTGGAGTACTTTGGATTTTCTTCTTATTCCTTCCTGATTCCGGTAAATCTTCCAAGCGAATTTCTGGAAAACCTGGGAATTTTAGGATAGTGACCAGAATTCTACAACCCTACACTCTTAAAAGTAAAGACTCAAGGAACCTTTCAGGTCAAAATGCTTCCTTGAGGAACCCCTCCCCCTGTGACATGATACTGGGCTGCCTGTGTAAAAGTTCAACCAGGAACCTTCTTGTAATGCGAGAAGTTACATTTTGAACCTTGTTAATAATATATTCTAGCAACGGTAGCCAGCGTTGAGGAGTAACTGATTACATGTAATCTGTTACAAGCTAAAATATTGTAATTAGATTACAGATACTTTAGAAAAACTAGATTCATTGTATTCATTTTCTATTTAGAAAGGATGTTTGCTAAAAAAAACATTATGACACCTTTCTGATTTCTGAATGACATTCATGTCAGCATTGAAAAAAGATGCATGTTTAAGTTTGTTCCAGTCTGACAACATGTCAGAGACCACTATGATTGGAGGGCTTGTGTTCCATGGTCTTCTTTCAATGCCTCTTAAGAGGAAAGTAATCCAAAAGTAACAGAAAGTAATCAGATTCTTACGTAGTTTGGGTAATCTAAAAGTTACGTTACTGATTACAGTTTTGGATTACATTTAGAAAGTAATCTACCCAACCCTGTATAGTATGTAATATATACTCACTAAGTATATAGTATACAGTATGTTAGTATTACATCATGTTAAGTATGTACACTACAAATGTAAAATGTCCTTGAATATTCCTTTTACATATTGTAATATAGACATTACTGATTACATATTGTGGGATTTGCCTCTTGATGAACTCATACACCTCTGTAAGCATCATTGAGGTTACAGAACTGTCAGTGTTCAACATTAACATGTGATGACAACACTACAGAGCAAAATAAATGACATTTACTCTCACCGGTGGCCAAAATGAACTATCTGAAAGCCACGTCCTTACTAAGCCAAGCCTCCAGTCTGCTGATCTGACCCGCTGGGTCATATCTTAATAACCCAGCATCAACAACCCAACCTGGCTCTTGTTAAATAAAATAACCCAACTAAGTGACCCAATGCCTGCAACCCAACAGTTGTTTTATACAAACAACCAAGCATTTTTGAAAGTGTAGGCTAGGTTGAAGATACTGTAGGCAGCTAGCTACCTAAGCCATATGACTGGAGGCTACAGTCATATGATATATACAGTCATATGATATATATAGTTGAAGTCAGAAGTTTACATACACTTAGGTTGAAGTCATTAAAACTCATTTTTTAACAACTCCACAGATTTCATGTTAACAAACTATAGTTTGTTAACATGAAATCTGTGGAGTGGTTGAAAAATGAGTTTTAATGACTTCAACCTAAGTGTATGTAAACTTCTGACTTCAACTATATATATCATATGACTGTATATATCATATGACTGTAGCCTCCAGTCATATGACTTCAACACTGACCTCTTTAATAATATAGAGTCATATTTATTATATATATATATATGTATAGATATAGACACTGACCTCTTTAATAATATAGAGATATATAGATGTATAGATATAGACACTGACCTCTTTAATAATATGTTGGTATAGATATAGAGATATAGACACTGACCTCTTTAATAATATGTTGGTATAGATATAGAGATATAGACACTGACCTCTTTAATAATATGTTGGTATAGATATCGAGATATAGACACTGACCTCTTTAATAATATGTTGGTATAGATATAGAGATATAGACACTGACCTCTTTAATAATATGTTGGTATAGATATCGAGATATTGAAAAATGACTTTTAATGAAACTTCCGACTTCAACTGTAAATGCCCATGAGATGTTTGACGAGCCTGGATTCACAAAACCTTCTCAAGAAGAAATATATTCTTAACTGACATTTTTTCCTTAGCTATAGATTTATGAAGAAAGTGAAGCTAAGGTGGTATTTCTCAATAAAGTTATTGGAATTGTTCTTACGTTTTTTTTCCTCTGTTTCTTCCTAAAATAAAGGTTAAGAAGAAATGGGATTATATTGAAAGTAACCCTTTAGGATTTCTTCATGGAAATGTTCAACTTCAGGACAGATGGATACTTTTGTAACCATGAACGTTTACTTGCGCAACTGCCACATACACAGTTGGCTAGTACTATCGGACATACAAATACAGCAAGAAAACTAATTAAACTTAGGTAACAATATATTAACAATATATTACAATATTCTAGTAGTGTCAATAGCTAGTGTTAGCTTGTCAATTTGCAAAGAAGAACTTTGCTAATTTAGCTAACGTTAACTAGTATGTTGGCTAATGTTGTTACGCATTAGCTAGCTAATGTTATCTTAGCGGCTGCTCAGTACCTCTACTACTGTCCCTCCTACCAATCCCCCACGTCCACTCTTCTACTCCCTGCTTTTCTCAGCTCCCTTCTTAGCAGCCGACTTGATGTCGGACCACTTTCTTTTTGTACCGTGCCACTGTCCCTTGCCATACCCCTGACGGCAGAGAGCCCAACCTCTCTTTTTGGTCTCTGCAGTTATTGAATCTCCCCAACAGCAACCTTTTCCTGGCTGCTATTTCCTCCACCAACACACTCACTTTTTATTGTGCTTTCCTTGGTTATCCATTTTTTTTAATATATCTAGTCTGATGGCTATAATGTGTGAAAAATAACGTTTTTTTTTGTGCTTAAAGGGTTAAAAAGATCATATCAATAAATGTAATATATTATAATATTTACACTTCATTATCGTGGGCGGATCCTATCATCCCTGTTTATTTATTGGTTTCAAACACGTCACTAATGTCAGTTCTTAGGAAAGATAGAAAACTATGAATTCCTAAGAAACATTTTGCACTTACAAACTATCTTACAAACTATCTTACAAACTATCTTACAAACTATCTTACAAACTATCTTACAAACTATCTTACAAACTATCTTATGAACTTCTTATATTTTTCCTTAGGAAACTCTTTAAGTTTTCAAATGTAGTGTTTTGTGTCCACATACTTTTGGTAATGTAGTGTATATTATAAACATATATTATAAACATATATAAATCAATATATAGAGAATGTAACTGATTGGCCCGGTCAGGAGAGACAGCTTTTATGACTTCCTTGTTTAATTTCTGGTCCCAACATAAAGGAGTTTGTAATATAATATCTGCCAGAGGAAAAACTATAACTCTCTACAGTTGTGTCATTTATTAAATGTGTTTAGTCACAAAGGGCTTCAGTGTGATCAGGATACTAGGGAGACAACTGTCTTTTAACTGGAACAGAGAGAGGAGAGAGAGAGAGAGAGAACAGAGAGAGGAGAGGGGAGAGAGAAGAGAGAGAGAGAGAGAGAACAGAGAGAGGAGAGGGGAGAGAGAGGAGAGAGAGAGAGAGAGAACAGAGAGAGGAGAGGGGAGAGAGAAGAGAGAGAGAGAGGGGAGAGGGGAGAGAGAAGAGAGAGAGAGAGAGGGGAGAGGGGAGAGAGAAGAGAGAGAGAGAGAGCAGACTGGACTAGGATCAATCAGCTCTCCTGGAGTGACAACCAGGAGATTGTTCTCTGTAGTCTCAACAACGCCTACAAACTCAGAGTCTCAGCTACACCCTCTCTCTCTACGGAGGGCCTCAACTTCTGTACTCTGGGTCAGTGCCTCAGCTCAGGACACCGTCTCACCACTCACGCATGCACGCACACACTCACCAAAACGGTTTTAAAACTGTAACTAAACTCCATCTGCATTCTTGTCCAACACCACAGCATAATGTTAACCAGTGGAGAGCAGCTTGGAGTCTGGCCTGGTCCCAGACATCCGATATCAAGCAGACTGAAGGAGGTCATTTACACTGCAACATTTCCATCTAACACAAACGTGAAGTTCATTGGAGATGTCAAATGAAAGTGAATAGTCTATTTTTTATTAAGGCATATATACATTTTAATACCATTTTCCATCCTGCAAATTAGGTTGGCCTGATTCTGATCACACTTTAATGTTGCAGTGTGTGTTGACTGGTAAAGTGCAGGAAGCATATTCAGCTCTTGGTGTGACAGTGTCAGCTATGATAAGGTTAAAATGGCTGTTACAGATTCACGAATTGGTTCCTGAGGCTTACCACCAACGATTTAGAACTTTTAACAAGGGCTGACGAACAGACTCATGTTGAGTTTGCGTGAGAGTTTTCTTCACAGTTTAATCACTGGTGTTCCACCTCTGCAATGACTACTTTCCAGGGGCTGTGTGATCTGATTATGATGGAGCAGTTTAAGGACACAATCCCTGGTCCAATAGCCACGTACATTAATGGACGGCAAGTGAAGACTGTCTCTGAGTCGTTTGTGTTAGTCTGTGTTACCCTTCTCTGCTGACACTGATTCGGGGAATAACTTTGCTGGTGATTGGGTGTGGCCTGTCATGTCCCCACCTCTAGTGGTTTAACACCGTGCCCAAACCGCCCGGGCACGTCGGTCCATTGATTTTGAAAGGTTATAGATATAGAGATAGCCATAAAGCTACATCCTAATACTTTATCTATTGTATTATTGAATTGTAATATTGTTTTGGAATATTGAATTGTAATATTGCATTGTCATATTGTATTGTATTACAATATTGCATTGTAATATTGCATTGTTGAATTGGCTCCAAATTGTTTGAACTTCTCTGTTGACATGGCATGGCCCCCACCAGCTTTCTAACAGACGACAGGTTTGATTGGGTCATGTCTCAGCCCTGAGTGAGAGTGTGTCCCAAATGGCACCCTATTCCCTACAGAGACCCTGTGGGCCATGGTAAAAAGTAATGAACTAAATGAAGAATATAGTGGGCATCCAAAGTGTTTATTGTTGCAGCAGCTCAGCAGAGAGTAAGACCCCGAAAAAAGGCTGTAAGTAGATTTGGAGTGGGACTCCTCTGCTGTATACACAAGAGGCCCTGGTATATTTGGGACTCCTCTGCTGTATACACAAGAGGCCCTGGTATATTTGGGACTCCTCTGCTGTATACACAAGAGGCCCTGGTATATTTGGGACTCCTCTGCTGTATACACGAGAGGAGAGCAAACCTTATCGGTCTGTCTCTCCCAATATAACCAGACTGACTTCCGTTGGTCTGTCTCTCCCAATATAACCAGTGACTGACTTCCGTTGGTCTGTCTCTCCCAATATAACCAGAAACCGACTTCCGTTGGTCTGTCTCTCCCAATATAACCAGAGACTGACTTCCGTTGGTCTGTCTCTCCCAATATAACCAGAAACCGACTTCCGTTGGTCTGTCTCTCCCAATATAACCAGAAACCGACTTCCGTTGGTCTGTCTCTCCCAATATAACCAGAAACCGACTTCCGTTGGTCTGTCTCTCCCAATATAACCAGAAACCGACTTCCGTTAGTCTATCTCTCCCAATATAACCAGAGACTGACTTCCGTTGGTCTGTCTCTCCCAATATAACCAGAGACTGACTTCCGTCGGTCTGTCTCTCCCAATATAACCAGACTGACTTCCGTCGGTCTGTCTCTCCCAATATAACCAGAGACTGACTTCCGTCGGTCTGTCTCTCCCAATATAACCAGAGACTGACTTCCAAACAACACTGATTCCGCCTTTTTGAAAGTTGTCTAAAGTTGTGAAAATATGAAAATAAAAATCTCATTACACATGTGATACACACTATAACAAACATTTAGAGTACTTATGTTCAGTACAGGTTTAGAGTTTTGGAAATCCCCTGTTGTAGTAACACTGGATAGTTTCATACGATACATAGTAAATAATGTTCTGTGAAGATCAAAGCTGTGGTTTTGCTTTATTAAGGAAAAGTTTGACTTAGTATGACTGAGATATGTGGTTGTCTCACCTAGCTATCTGAAGATGAATGTACTAACTACTGAGATATGTGGTTGTCTCACCTAGCTATCTGAAGATGAATGTACTAACTACTGAGATATGTGGTTGTCTCACCTAGCTATCTGAAGATGAATGTACTAACTACTGAGATATGTGGTTGTCTCACCTAGCTATCTAAAGATGAATGTACTAACTACTGAGATATGTGGTTGTCTCACCTAGCTATCTAAAGATGAATGTACTAACTACTGAGATATGTAGTTGTCTCACCTAGCTATCTGAAGATGAATGTACTATCTGGAAATCACTCTGCATAAGAGCATCTGCTAAATGACTAACATGTAAATGTAAATGTTCTAGAACTTGATAAAATGTTGAGTAGAGTTCTAGAACTCTTTATTGGCCTGGGGAACATATATGTTAACGTTGCCAAAGCAAGTGTAATAGATAATAAACAAAAGTGAAATAAACAATAAAAATGTACAGTAAACATTACACACACCAAAAGAATAAAGACATTTCAACTGTCATATTATGTCTTAATACAGTGTTATAATGATGTGCAAATAGTTAAAGTACAAAAAGTATTTCACTCAGTATATATGGGAGTTTATCAAAATTGGATTTGCTTTCAAAATCTTTGTGAGTGTGTATAATCTGAGGGAAATATGTGTCTCTAATATGGTCATACATTTGGCAGGAGGTTAGGAAGTGCAGCTCAGTTTCCACCTCATTTTGTGGGCAGTGTCCACATAGCCTGTCTTCTCTAGAGAGCCAGGTCGGCCTACGACGGCCTTTCTCAATAGCAAGGCTATGCTCACTGAGTCTGTATATAGTCAAAGCTTTCCTTAATTTTGGGTCAATCACAGTATTATGGTATTCTGCTACTGTGTACTCTCTGTTTAGGGCCAAATAGCATTCTAGTTTGGGTCCAGGGCTGTTGCCTTAGTCAGATCTGGTGTCACGTCCTGCGCCCGGTCCAGAGCCACCACCAACGCCAGTTCCCTCCCTAACCCTGCCCCAGTTTTTTTTTAGGGTCTTTCGGCCGGGAGTCCGCGCTTTCGTGGGGGATACTGTCAGGGTTTGGTTAGATCTCTAGGGCCGACAGGTTCAGGAGTTGGTTAAGTAGTCTAGCAGCTGCATTGCGTTGTCTCTAATTGGGATCCTATTTAGAGTGTCCCTTTTCCACCGGTGTGTGGATCATTGTTTGTATGTTAGTTTCCATTGTGTGAGCCGACACGTATGTTACGGGTTGCTGTATTCTGTTGTTGTTTTCTCCGTTCACATTCTAATAAACATGTTGACATTCGATATAGGCCGATCGTTTTTTTTACATTTTCTGGGCCAAGCTTTGGCTTTTTCAAGAAGCTTTATTACTGCCGCTTTTAGTGAGTTTGGTACACATCCGGTGGATGTGGAGACATTTATTAAGTTAAACATAGGATGACCAAACACAGGAAGTAGCTCTTTCAGTAGTTTAGTTGGAATAGAGTCCAGTATGCAGCTTGATGGCCATGAATATTTTTTTTATTAATGTGTCAAGAGATACAGGATAAAAACAAAAGTGATCCTAGGTCCTGGCAGTTCTGTTAGAAAAATACACCCCCGGCCAAAAGTTTGCAGTATTACTCATTCAAGGGTTTTTCTTTATTTGAGTCTCTTTGGTACCTACAGTCTCTAATGCCCATAAAGTCTCTAAGGTCTCTTTGGTACCTACAGTCTCTAATGTCCATAAAGTCTCTAAGGTCTCTTTGGTACCTACAGTCTCTAATGTCCATAAAGTCTCTAAGGTCTCTTTGGTACCTACAGTCTCTAATGTCCATAAAGTCTCTAAGGTCTCTTTGGTACCTACAGTCTCTAATGTCCATAAAGTCTCTAAGGTATCTTTGGTACCTACAGTCTCTAATGTCCATAAAGTCTCTAAGGTATCTTTGGTACCTACAGTCTCTAATGTCCATAAAGTCTCTAAGGTCTCTTTGGTACCTACAGTCTCTAATGTCCATAAAGTCTCTAAGGTCTCTTTGGTACCTACAGTCTCTAATGTCCATAAAGTCTCTAAGGTCTCTTTGGTACCTACAGTCTCTAATGTCCATAAAGTCTCTAAGGTCTCTTTGGTACCTACAGTCTCTAATGTCCATAAAGTCTCTAAGGTCTCTTTGGTACCTACAGTCTCTAATGCCCATAAAGTATCTAAGGTCTCTTTGGTACCTACAGTCTCTAATGTCCATAAAGTCTCTAAGGTATCTTTGGTACCTACAGTCTCTAATGTCCATAAAGTCTCTAAGGTCTCTTTGGTACCTACAGTCTCTAATGTCCATAAAGTCTCTAAGGTCTCTAAAGTGCTTTATTCTATAGCTAGAGCTGATATCTCCAGGAGTGATAATTGTAATGTTTTGTCTTTATCTGTTGTGGTCTAGTCCTGACTTTTGCTAGCTAGGGGCATCTACTTTAAGTGTTGCCTGTCTTCTCAGTGGCTCAGTGTGGCTCAGTGTGTCTCAGTGTGGTTCAGTGTGTATCAGTGTGTCCTGATGTGTATCAGTGTGTAGAAATCAAATCAAATCAAACTCTATTTGTCAACAGGTGTAGACCTTACTGTGAAATATCAGTGTGTCCTGGTGTGGGTCGGTGTGTCTCGGTGTATGTATCGGTGTGTTTCGGTTTGTATCCCTGTGTGTCAGTGTCTCTCGGTGTGTGTCAGTGTCTCTCGGTGTGTGTCAGTGTCTCTCGGTGTGTGTCGGTGTCTCTCGGTGTGTGTCAGTGTTTCTCGGTGTGTGTCAGTGTCTCTCGGTGTGTGTCGGTGTCTCTCGGTGTGTGTCGGTGTCTCTCGGTGTGTGTCAGTGTCTCTCGGTGTGTGTCGGTGTGTCTTGGTGTGTTGGTGTGTCTCGGTGTGTGTCGGTGTGTTGGTGTTTCTTGGTGTGTTGGTGTGTCTCGGTGTGTGTCGGTGTGTTGGTGTGTCTCGGTGTGTGTCGGTGTGTTGGTGTTTCTCGGTGTGTGTCGGTGTGTTGGTGTGTCTCGGTGTGTGTCGGTGTGTTGGTGTTTCTCGGTGTGTGTCGGTGTGTTGGTGTGTCTCGGTGTGTGTCGGTGTGTTGGTGTTTCTCGGTGTGTGTTGGTGTGTCTCGGTGTGTCTCGGTGTGTTGGTGTGTCTCGGTGTGTGTTGGTGTGTTGGTGTTTCTCGGTGTGTGTTGGTGTTTCTCGGTGTGTGTCGGTGTGTTGGTGTTTCTCGGTGTGTGTTGGTGTTTCTCGGTGTGTGTCGGTGTGTTGGTGTTTCTCGGTGTGTGTTGGTGTTTCTCGGTGTGTGTCGGTGTGTCTCACCCAGCCTACCTCCCATTATGCCTCCATTCATTCAGCTCTAAATGAAAGCCAGCTCAGCTCACATATGAAAAGGACCTGCTACTACTTTTATTTTATTTATTTTTATTTATTGAACCTTAATTTAATCAGGCAAGTCAGAACAAGTTCTTATTTACAATGACGTCCAACCCCGGCCAAACCCAGACAACGCTGGGCCAATCGTGCTCCGCCCTATGGGACTCTCAATCACGTCCGGTTGTGATACAACCTGAATTCGACTTGGGTGTCCGTAGTGACGCCTCTAGCACTGTGCCTTAGACCACTGCACCACTCGGGAGTCCATCTGCTGTATAACCTTTTACTGAGGCTGAGAAGAGTATGTCATACCATGATATAAGGGAAATGTACTATAGAAATAGTTCAAGGACAGATAGTACTAGGACTAGAACTATGGAACGAGGTTCTGCAGTGTTCTCTCCTCCTCTTCTCTCCACTCTTCTTCTCTCCAACAGTGATGACGGACGTTCTCTGATGTTCATTTTGTTTTTCTGCCATTTCAATAAATATTTTTAAGTCTGTCAGTTAATTCTGAAATTCCATCGATGAGCTCTGTCCAGATAAATAAACGTTGTGGCCGCAGCGGGCTGGCTGGACAGGAACGTGTTATTCTGTTCAGACTATTGGCAGACACTCCACTCAGAAATAATGCTTATTCTGCTGCGTTTCACATTCAAGCTCCTGACAGTTTATGTGAAGAACGGCAAACTGTATTGCAGTTTAAACAGAACTGCTCTACCCTGTAATTATGGTCTCCTAACTCTGCCTGGAGCAGGGGAGACAGGGGAGACAGGGGAGACAGGGGAGAACAGGGGAGACAGGGGAGACAGGGAGAACAGGGGAGAACAGGGGAGACAGGGGAGACAGGGAGAACGGGGAGACAGGGGAGACAGGGGAGACAGGGGAGACAGGGAGAACAGGGGAGACAGGGGAGACAGGGAGAACAGGGGAGAACAGGGGAGACAGGGGAGACAGGGAGAACAGGGGAGACAGGGGAGAACAGGGGAGACAGGGGAGACAGGGAAGCAGCTACTGGGATGATGAAATGGAGATGGGGATATAAATGATAACCACAACGTATAAGAGCCGGCACCAAGACGAGATATTTTAGACAGATTTCGAGACTCGTAACTAATCTCATGTTGCTTTAATCCTCAGTCTTTGTTTCTCAGATGGCAAGGAGGCATTCAGAATATAATTGTTCTGTTTTATTCTCTCTCTCTCTGTGGCTCAGTCTCACTCAGCAGAACCTATATTTTCTTCAACGTAATTACAAGACAAATATAGGAGCAACTATTTAAAAAAGAAATACGACACACAACTGTAATATTTTTTGACAATGCCAGAGAATTTCCAGTCATGCTTGGAACATGTGGTTCGCTGTGAGGGGCCGCAGACCCCAGGATACCATGTCTATATCATAAACACATGCTACCTGGAACACCTCCACATAACCCTAACCGTGGAACCATATCCCTATCAACTACAGGAGAGAGGAGAAAAAGGACATTATAAACCTAACACCATACCTCCCTAACATCAGACCTCACCTAACACCAGACCTCACCTAACACCAGACCTCACCTAACACCAGACCTCACCTAACACCAGACCTCACCTAACACCATACCTCCCTAACATCAGAACTCACCTAACACCAGACCTCACCTAACACCATACCTCCCTAACACCAGACCTCACCTAACACCATACCTCCCTAACATCAGAACTCACCTAACACCATACCTCCCTAACATCAGACCTCACCTAACACCAGACCTCCCTAACATCAGAATTCACCTAACACACACATACACGCCCACCCACCCACACACACACAAACACACATACACACACAAACACACACACATACACACACACACACACACACACGCCCACCCACCCACCCACCCACCAACCCACCCACACACACCCACCCACACACGCACAGAGTAGCCTAGTGCGTCCACAGCCACCTCCAATAACATCAGGCAGCACTTAACCATCATTCATACTAATGTATGACTAAACACTGCCCCTTTAACAGGCCGTCAGACTGAGGGTGTGTGTGTGTGTGTGTGTGTGTGTGTGTGTGTGTGTGTATAGTGTGTGTGTGTGTGTGTGTGTGTGTGTGTGTGTGTGTGTGTGTGTGTGTGTGTGTGTGTGTGTGTGTGTGTGTGTGTGTGTGTGTGTGTGTATGATGTGTAACCAATAACAGGAAATGATCTGCATTTCTAATCCTGAAAACAGCACAAACAGTAAACAGCGACTTTAAAAATAAAACTCTGCTTCTGTTGGTAAAACTCAGCTTCTGTTTGTAAAACTCTGGTTCTGTTGGTAAAACTCAGCTTCTGTTTGTAAAACTCTGGTTCTGTTGGTAAAACTCAGCTTCTGTTTGTAAAACTCTGGTTCTGTTGGTAAAACTCAGCTTCTGTTTGTAAAACTCTGGTTCTGTTGGTAAAACTCTGGTTCTGTTGGTAAAACTCAGCTTCTGTTTGTAAGACTCTGGTTCTGTTTGTAAAACTCTGGTTCTGTTGGTAAAACTCAGCTTCTGTTGGTAAAACTCAGGTTCTGTTTGTAAGACTCTGGTTCTGTTTGTAAAACTCTGGTTCTGTTTGTAAAACTCTGGTTCTGTTTGTAAGACTCTGGTTCTGTTTGTAAAACTCTGGTTCTGTTTGTAAAACTCTGGTTCTGTTGGTAAAACTCAGCTTCTGTTTGTAAAACTCTGGTTCTGTTGGTAAAACTCAGCTTCTGTTTGTAAAACTCTGGTTCTGTTTGTAAAACTCTGGTTCTGTTTGTAAAACTCTGGTTCTGTTGGTAAAACTCAGTCTCTGTTTGTAAAACTGTTGTTCTGAACAGTGAACTGAGAGTGAAGCTAGCACTCAAGAGGAATGTTTTAACAAAGCCTGATCGTGAGATGCAGAACAGGGACTGAAAAGCATGTTATATGGCCATCAGATTCTCACCCTGCAGCAGAGAAATGATCAACCTCAGTGTGCTTCCCAAATGGCACCCTATGCTATGGGCCCTGGTCAAAAGTAGTACACTTTAGGGACTAGGGGGTCCAACCAAATAACAGCCTTTCACGCTAAACCACAGTTAATCCCTCTACTCCAGTGTCAGTGTTACTCTGTCTGACTCTTCATAGCTCTGGCCAGGCAGCCAGGCACAGGGAGCAGAGGGGACACATCTGCATAACAGTCAGTCACCTAACCACACACACACACACACACACACACACACACACACACACACACACACACACTTTGACGTATAACCTTGGAGGAGAATCTACTTTCCATATTTTATGTCTAGTTAAACAGGGCAGTCTCAGGTCTAGTTAAACAGGGCAGTCTCAGGTCTAGTTAAACAGGGCAGTCTCAGGTCTAGTTAAACAGGGCAGTCTCAGGTCTAGTTAAACAGGGCAGTCTCAGGTCTAGTTAAACAGGGGAGTCTCAGGTCTAGTTAAACAGGGCAGTCTCAGGTCTAGTTAAACAGGGCAGTCTCAGGTCTAGTTAAACAGGGCAGTCTCAGGTCTAGTTAAACAGGGCAGTCTCAGGTCTAGTTAAACAGGGCAGTCTCAGGTCTAGTTAAACAGGGCAGTCTCAGGTCTAGTTAAACAGGGGAGTCTCAGGTCTAGTTAAACAGGGCAGTCTCAGGTCTAGTTAAACAGGGGAGTCTCAGGTCTAGTTAAACAGGGCAGTCTCAGGTCTAGTTAAACAGGGCAGTCTCAGGTCTAGTTAAACAGGGCAGTCTCAGGTCTAGTTAAACAGGGCAGTCTCAGGTCTAGTTAAACAGGGCAGTCTCAGGTCTAGTTAAACAGGGGAGTCTCAGGTCTAGTTAAACAGGGCAGTCTCAGGTCTAGTTAAACAGGGCAGTCTCAGGTCTAGTTAAACAGGGCAGTCTCAGGTCTAGTTAAACAGGGCAGTCTCAGGTCTAGTTAAACAGGGCAGTCTCAGGTCTAGTTAAACAGGGGAGTCTCAGGTCTAGTTAAACAGGGGAGTCTCAGGTCTAGTTAAACAGGGCAGTCTCAGGTCTAGTTAAACAGGGGAGTCTCAGGTCTAGTTAAACAGGGGAGTCTCAGGTCTAGTTAAACAGGGCAGTCTCAGGTCTAGTTAAACAGGGGAGTCTCAGGTCTTGTTAAACAGGGGAGTCTCAGGTCTAGTTAAACAGGGCAGTCTCAGGTCTAGTTAAACAGGGCAGTCTCAGGTCTAGTTAAACAGGGCAGTCTCAGGTCTAGTTAAACAGGGGAGTCTCAGGTCTAGTTAAACAGGGGAGTCTCAGGTCTAGTTAAACAGGGGAGTCTCAGGTCTAGTTAAACAGGGGAGTCTCAGGTCTAGTTAAACAGGGGAGTCTCAGGTCTAGTTAAACAGGGCAGTCTCAGGTCTAGTTAAACAGGGCAGTCTCAGGTCTAGTTAAACAGGGCAGTCTCAGGTCTAGTTAAACAGGGGAGTCTCAGGTCTAGTTAAAAAGGGGAGTCTCAGGTCTAGTTAAACAGGGCAGTCTCAGGTCTAGTTAAACAGGGGAGTCTCAGGTCTAGTTAAACAGGGGAGTCTCAGGTCTAGTTAAACAGGGGAGTCTCAGGTCTAGTTAAACAGGGCAGTCTCAGGTCTAGTTAAACAGGGGAGTCTCAGGTCTAGTTAAACAGGGGAGTCTCAGGTCTAGTTAAACAGGGCAGTCTCAGGTCTAGTTAAACAGGGCAGTCTCAGGTCTAGTTAAACAGGGGAGTCTCAGGTCTAGTTAAACAGGGGAGTCTCAGGTCTAGTTAAACAGGGGAGTCTCAGGTCTAGTTAAACAGGGGAGTCTCAGGTCTAGTTAAACAGGGGAGTCTCAGGTCTAGTTAAACAGGGGAGTCTCAGGTCTAGTTAAACAGGGGAGTCTCAGGTCTAGTTAAACAGGGGAGTCTCAGGTCTAGTTAAACAGGGGAGTCTCAGGTCACCCGGGGAGCAATCGTTGTTAGGGGTTAACTGCCTTGCTTTATATGTCAATCTAGCAAACCAGGCAACTCTGAAGATTGCATGGCTGTGTGCTCGATTTTATACACCTGTCAGCAGCGATTGTGGCTGAAATAGACTAATCCACTATTTTGAAGGGGTGTCCACATACTTTTGTATATATATTGTAGCGGCGTATTTCTGAACAAGTACAATATTTGACTAAAACTTGCTGAAGAAAGGTTCAGGCCTGGTTCTGGTCCACTACCAGCTCCTGAAAGGAGAGCATGGTTCAGGCCTGGTTCTGGTCCACTACCAGCTCCTGAAAGGAGAGCATGGTGCAGGCCTGGTTCTGGTCCACTACCAGCTCCTGAAAGGAGAGCATGGTTCAGGCCTGGTTCTGGTCCACTACCAGCTCCTGAAAGGAGAGCATGGTTCAGGCCTGGTTCTGGTCCACTACCAGCTCCTGAAAGGAGAGCATGGTTCAGGCCTGGTTCTGGTCCACTACCAGCTCCTGAAAGGAGAGCATGGTTCAGGCCTGGTTCTGGTCCACTACCAGCTCCTGAAAGGAGAGCATGGTGCAGGCCTGAACCACGACCAGCATTTAAAGGCTGACAATGTTTTGACCAAGTTAATCTGCTCATGTGTGTTCAATTATTTGTGACATTGTGGTGACAATGAACAACATTTCTAATCAAATATCACAGACCAGATTTGCCCTAACGAACAATGCATCAAGCATTATGTGCATTTGACCGTCATGCTTATCGGTCTGTAGAATAATTAGCATCATTTTATTTCTCTACAGGTAATTGAAGAGCGCCTGAACCTCAACCGTCGGTTCCGAAGCCCAGTGCGCTAGAATGGTCATATCTTTGGACGGTTTATATATGATTAAAATACCAGTGCCGGAGCAGTCCGCTCCACCGGTGCCCAATCCGGGTCCGGACGTCCGCTTCGCTCCAGTGCCGGAGCAGTCCGCTCCACCGGTGCCCAATCCGGGTCCGGACGTCCGCTCCGCTCCAGTGCCGGAGCAGTCCGCTCCACCGGTGCACAATCCGGGTCCGGAAGTCTACTCCGCCCCCATGCCAGAGCAGTCCGCTTCACCGGGGCCCTGTCCAGGTCCGGTCGTCTGCTCTGCTAAAATATCGCGGCCGGGAGTCCGCGCCTTAGAGGGGGGGTTCTGTCAGGCTCTGGCCATAGGGAGGCCTTTGGTTCCTCTATTTAGCCATGGTCAGAGCCTGACAGATCTAGTAGGCCTAGATCTAGGTATGTTTTGTGTTTGGATCCACAATTAGAGGCAGCTGCTATGCGTTGTCTCTAATTGGGGATTCTATTTAAGCTGTGAGAACCCACACCTTTGTGTGGGTCATTATTCATTCAGTGTCACTGGATGTACCAGGAGTGTCTAGTATTAGTAAGTACACGTTTCTTGTTTTGGTTGTATCAATACTAGTTTGAGTTAATAAACTTATGTTCCAGTGCAACTCCGCAGCGTCTTGTTCCCTCTACACCCCACGTGACAGACCCGAGAGAGGACCCGAGAGAGGACCTCCTGAGAGGGGACCCGAGAGAGGACCACATCTCTACTTACGGAATACCAAACGTTTCCCATTTTAAATGTTTAGGAATAGATATACATATTTCCTTCTTTAGATAAAACCATCAATCAGACCTCAGTAGATGGACTAACATCCCAGTCGCTCTAACCGGCAGAACTTCTATTGTCAAGATAAATGTATATGTCTACCCATTCTGACTATTGGGATAAAATCCACTGTTTTCTAAATGTATAAGGAAAAGTAAGAGATTAAATTAACATATTTACAGATGGAAATACGCTTAGGGCTCTCCGTTCCAAACTTAGGGCTCTCCGTTCCAATCTTAGGGCTCTCCGTTCCAAATTTAGGGCTCTCCATTCAAAACTTCAATTGGCATTTTTTGCAGAATTATAAATTGGTTTAGACATGACTTCCGCTCTCTGGCTGAGAATAGAGATACATATGGTGGTTCCCGTTCTCTGGCTGAGAATAGAGATACATATGGTGGTTCCCATTCTCTGGCTGAGAATAGAGATACATATGGTGGTTCCCGTTCTCTGGCTGAGAATAGAGATACATATGGTGGTTCCCGTTCTCTGGCTGAGAATAGAGATACATATGGTGGTTCCCGTTCTCCCCCAGGACCAAGTTTGGGAAACCCTGTCTTGAACAACGTAAACTATGCTTTGCCCTTATTATTGCTCAGACAATTTGTATTTGGAGCAAAATTCTAAAACGATGCAAATGTGAAATTAAATGGCACGCCTTGAGATCTGGAGGACGGCCTTTCATATCACCCTGATGGTCCAAATGTTGGATCTGTACCCTGATGGTCCAAATGTTGGATCTGTACCCTGATGGTCCAAATGTTGGATCTGTACCCTAATGGTCCAAATGTTGGATCTGTACCCTGATGGTCCAAATGTTGGATCTGTACCCTGATGGTCCAAATGTTGGATCTGTACCCTAATGGACCAAATGTTAGATCTGTACCCTAATGGTCTAAATGTTGGATCTGTACCCTAATGGTCCAAATGTTGGATCTGTACCCTGATGGTCCAAATGTTGGATCTGTACCCTAATGATCCAAATGTTGGATCTGTACCCTGATGGTCCAAATGTTGGATCTGTACCCTAATGGTCCAAATGTTGGATCTGTACCCTAATGGTCCAAATGTTGGATCTGTACCCTGATGGTCCAAATGTTGGATCTGTACCCTTGGCGATATCTTGGATTGTAATGGTTTGAAGACATTCCAAGATCTGAAAGAAGCATTATTACCAGGTAACGTTTATTTTAATTATCTTCAATTTAAGTCAGTTATGCTGGCCTATGGAGTTCCATGGGATCCCAGCTGTCCAACCATCCAATGATGGAATGTATAAACAGATTATCTGGTCTCCTGAAAGGACTAAACTCTAATATACTATTGGAAAGCTCATACTCTGAGCTAGCCATTAAAAAGTATGGTCAACAGATCTAAATGTAACTGAATCATCTTTTAACTGGAACAGAATATGGAAAAATATGACCTTGGCATTCCAAAATAGGAACCATTAATTTCAAGTTCGTTCACAAATTTTATCTAACACCGCAGAAACATTTTAGAATGAAATTGGCTCCAACTTCCAGATGCTCACTGTGTCCCCTAAATCAGTAAGGCACATTCCTTCTTTTGACTGGCAGTGCCCTGCAGTTAAATGCTTTTTGGTCAAAGTTACTCAATTCATTTCAAAGAGCATGAATGTAAATATGCAATGCTCTCCAACCATTATGTTACTTAAAGATGATAGCCCCTTGAATCTCTCAATCAATCAGAGAAGGTTACTGCTGGCAGACAGCACTGCTGTAAAATAATGTTGGCTCTAAGGTGGCAACCACCTCACTCTCTCCCATTTAACCAGTGGATCCAGTTACTATTAGAAGTTATAAAATTGTAATTATTGACAGCAAGGAACAATTGAGGACTGAACAACAATATAATTTGACTTTAGTTACTTTGCTTTCAGGCCCACAGAGAAAAGGGTGGTACAGGCGGTAGACTGAGGGAAACACAATAACTGCTGTTCTTTGTCTTTCTATGCATTTCTCTGATTCTAAATGTTATACCTTAAAATACAGTCCTTCGTGTGCACGGTTTAATTACAGATAAACGCACTGTACTTGACTTGACAATGGATTGAAATTAACCCCCTTTTTTGGTTTAATGGTTATCTTGTTAGCCTGTCTGTGTTAGCTTTTGTTCTTGTGTTAGCCTGTCTGTGTTAGCTTTTGTTCTTGTGTTAGCCTGTCTGTGTTAGCTTTTGTTCTTGTGTTAGCTTGGTTCTTGTGTTAGCCTGTCTGTGTTAGCTTAGTTCTTGTGTTAGCCTGTCTGTGTTAGCTTGGTTCTTGTGTTAGCTTGTTTGTGTTAGCCTGTCTGTGTTAGCCTGTCTGTGTTAGCCTCTGTGTTAGCTAGGTTCTTGTGGTAGCCTGTCTGTGTTAGGTAGGTTCTTGTGTTGGCCTGCCTGTGTTAGCCTGTCTGTTAGCTAGGTTATTGTGTTAGCCTGTCTGTTAGCCTGTCTGTTAGCTAGGTTATTGTTTTAGCCTATCTGTTAGCTAGGTTATTGTTTTAGCCTGTCTGTTAGCTAGGTTATTGTGTTAGCCTGTCTGTTAGCTAGGTTATTGTGTTAGCCTGTCTGTTAGCTAGGTTATTGTGTTAGCCTGTCTGTTAGCCTGTCTGTTAGCTAGGTTATTGTTTTAGCCTGTCTGTTAGCTAGGTTATTGTTTTAGCCTGTCTGTTAGCTAGGTTATTGTGTTAGCCTGTCTGTTAGCTAGGTTATTGTGTTAGCCTGTCTGTTAGCTAGGTTATTGTTTTAGCCTGTCTGTTAGCTAGGTTATTGTGTTAGCCTGTCTGTTAGCTAGGTTATTGTGTTAGCCTGTCTGTTAGCTAGGTTATTGTGTTAGCCTGTCTGTTAGCTACTTTATTGTGTTAGCCTGTCTGTTAGCTAGGTTATTGTGTTAGCCTGTCTTTTAGCTAGGTTATTGTGTTAGCCTGTCTTTTAGCTAGGTTATTGTGTTAGCCTGTTTGTTAGCCTGTCTGTTAGCTAGGTTATTGTGTTAGCCTGTCTTTTAGCTAGGTTATTGTGTTAGCCTGTCTTTTAGCTAGGTTATTGTGTTAGCCTGTCTTTTAGCTAGGTTATTGTGTTAGCCTGTTTGTTAGCCTGTCTGTTAGCTAGGTTATTGTTTTAGCCTGTCTGTTCGCTAGGTTATTGTGTTAGCCTGTCTGTTAGCCTGTCTGTTAGCTAGGTTATTGTTTTAGCCTGTCTGTTAGCTAGGTTATTGTGTTAGCCTGTCTGTTAGCCTGTCTGTTAGCTAGGTTATTGTTTTAGCCTGTCTGTTAGCTAGGTTATTACTCCAGCAGTATCTGAAATATGTTAGAATTTCTCTGTTATTTCCGTGAAGAGTGAGACTGTATAACAAATGGCACCCTATTCCCTATATAGTGCACTACTTTTGACCAGGGCCTTAGGGAATAGGGTGCCATTTGAGTGGGTTACATTCCTCCATCAGTCAGACAGTCAGTGTGTCCTGGAGTGATCTTAGTTGAGTCAGCATACCACACACACACACACACACACACACACACACACACACACACACACACACACACACACACACACACACACACATACCTCCAGAGTGTCAGTCAGACTAGGCCCCAGGGATGTTCCTGTACTGATCCTGACACATCAACATGTGCAGACGGTTGTGTGAAGAACCAATGTTTACAGTTAAACCCAGTATTCAGGAGAACAGAGACTTAAATATAAAAACAACATGTAACGTGTTGGTCCCATGTTTCATGAGCTGAAATATAAGATCCCAGAAATTTTCCATAATCACAAAAAGCTTATTTCTCTCAAAGTTTGTGCAGAAATATGTTTACATCCCTGTTAGTGAGCATTTCTCCTTTGCCAAGATAATCCATCCACCTGACAGGTGTGGCATATCAAGAAGCTGATTAAACAGCATGATCATTACACAGGTGCACCTTGTGCTGGGGACAATAAAAAGCCACTCTAAAATGTTCAGTTTTGTTGCACAACACAATGCCACAGATGTCTCCAGTTTTAAGGGAGCGTGTAATTGGCTCCTGACTGCAGGAATGTCCACCAGAGCTGTTGGAGAATTGAATGTTAATTTCTCTACCATAAGCCGCCTTCAAAATCGTTTTAGAGAATCACAGCCCAGGATCTCCACATCTAGCTTCTTCACCCTTTTGTGACCAAAAAAATAATTCTGATTGGCTGGGCCTGCCCATAGATTAGGGCCTGTTGAATTTATTTCAATTGACTGATTTCCTTCTATGAACTGTAACTCAGTATGTTGCGTTTATATTGTTGTTCAACATACTGAGATAAGATAGCAAAGGATTGTGAAACATTTTAATCTACAGTTGAAACTAAATGCATTTTCACCACATTGATTCAAACAACAACAAAAAATTACAGGAAAGTTGTGTTTCCTGAAGCGAAATATGAAATTAAAGTCATAGATGTATTAACAATGTAATAAAAAAAATGCAATAATTAAAACCAGAACCATGATCTGTCTCAATGTTCAGATGATGTTCAAAGTATCACCACATGGTTTTAATGTGTTAAAGTAGCAGGACATGAACTCTACAGGAACAGTTTAAATGATTATCCACAGACAATGCATAGTCTGAACCTGTCTGGGTCTCTCTCTCTCTCTCTCTCTCTCTCTCTCTCTCTCTCTCTCTCTCTCTCTCTCTCTCTCTCAGGCTGTGTTGACTGGTTCAGATCTCTGCTCTCACACATCTTTCTAAAATTACACAACACAAAGTTCCCACTTCGAAACAATGTCAGAAATATAGATCCTCTCCTGCTGATGGTGTGAATGTGTTCCAGAGGGGCTGAAAGAGGAGTCACAGGATGCTCCCCAAATGGCACCCTATTCCCCATAGGACCCTGGTAAAAATGATGGCACTATAATGATGGCACTATAATGATGGCACTATAAAGAGAATAGAGTGCCGTTTGGGAAGCAGCCACAGCTTAAGGATACCATGTGTGCAGACCAATTATCTTCCACAAAGCCTCTCAGTCAGAACCCACGAGGCGGGAGCCGGGCCAGCCAGACAGACAACAGGGTCTATTGTGATTCCCATTGTCAGAGACACACTGCTGAACTACGTAACTAAAACTATAGCATAATGGAGTCTTTCTCTAGTGACTGGACTGCCTCCATCAGACCCACCGTGTTCTGCTGAGTCAAAGACACAGAATGACCAGACGCTCTGTTCTGATTGGCTCCTCAGACCTCCACAGGTTGAGTCATAGAGTTAAAGGTTAACATATTCCTTCTAACAATCTTGCTGTGTGTGACACTGTCATTTCTGTTGTTGACATTTGGTACAGTGACTATATATCAAGTGACTGTAGCCTACCATAAACTACCCTACTGAATAGACCAGAGACACTGTAGTCTACCATATACTACCCTACTGAATAGACCAGAGACACTGTAGTCTACCATAGACTAATACCCTACTGAATAGACCAGAGACACTGTAGTCTACCATAGACTAATACCCTACTGAATAGACCAGAGACACTGTAGTCTACCATAGACTACCCTACTGAATAGACCAGAGACACTGTAGTCTACCATAGACTACCCTACTGAATAGACCAGAGACACTGTAGTCTACCATAGACTACCCTACTGAATAGACCAGAGACACTGTAGTCTACCATAGACTACCCTACTGAATAGACCAGAGACACTGTAGTTGACCATAGACTACCCTACTGAATAGACCAGAGACACTGTAGTCTACCATAGACTACCCTACTGAATAGACCAGATACACTGTAGTCTACCATAGACAAATACCCTACCCTACTGAATAGACCAGAGACACTGTAGTCTACCATAGACTACCAAAGACTACCCTACTGAATAGACCAGAGACACTGTAGTCTACCATAGACTAATACCCTACTGAATAGACCAGAGACACTGTAGTCTACCATAGACTACCCTACTGAATAGACCAGAGACACTGTAGTCTACCATAGACTACCCTACTGAATAGACCAGAGACACTGTAGTCTACCATAGACTACCCTACTGAATAGACCAGAGACACTGTAGTCTACCATAGACAAATACCCTACCCTACTGAGTAAACCAGAGACACTGTAGTCTACCACACCCTACCCTACTGAATAGACCAGAGACACTGTAGTCTACCATAGACTACCCTACTGAATAGACCAGAGACACTGTAGTCTACCGTAGACTACCCTACTGAATAGACCAGAGACACTGTAGTCTACCATAGACGTCTAACCTACCCTACTGAATAGACCAGAGACACTGTAGTCTACCATAGACTACCCTACTGAATAGACCAGAGACACTGTAGTCTACCATGGCCTTACAGTGCCTTTCAAAGGTATTCATCCCCCTTGGTGTTTTTCCTATTTTGTTGCATTACAACCTGTAATTTAAATAGCACAAGGAAAAGTGGTGTGTGCATATGTTTTCACCCCCTCTGCTATGAAGCCCCTGAATAAGATCTGGTGCAACAAATTTCCTTTAGAAGTCACATAATTAGTTAAATAAAGTCCACCTGTGTGCAATCTAAGTGTTACATGATCTCAGTATATATACACCTATTCTGAAAGGCCTCAGAGTCTGCAACACCACTGGAACTGTTGGGGTGCTAGGACCTAGTTTAACAATTATGCATCCATCCGTGAGTAACTCTGGTCCGTCAGCACTCATTCACTCAGGACCTATTTATTCATACAGGTCTGTATATACATACTCATGTACAGTTGTTATATCATATCACGTGCAATATTGCTAGTAATTCTTGGACTTAACTTACGTAGGCATTCACTCAGGAATGCATATTAGTATCCTGTCAGTTGCACCTTTTCTCATTGCTTTTAGTATATCGAATGTGCAATACGTGCAGTTGTCTGTAATTAAACCATGCGCACTAAGGACTGTATTTTAAGGGAATTACTATTATTACCCCAAATGATATCATACACACATTTAGCTATTAAAGTATCTCTTCCTGTCATTTACCTGTACAGTTAATGTAAACATGCAAGTATTCACTTATCTGTAAATATAACTGTATACTTACCTGGACAGCTAATTTAACCATGCAACATTTTCACTTACCTGTTCATTTACCCAGTCTGTCTATTAAGTAAACTATTATTACCCTCGCTCATATCATACGCATTTTTAGCTACTGAAGTATTTCTCTGCCATCGACCTGTATAGTATAGTTAACCATCCAACATCCACCAATGTATAGTGTACATATTCAGCCAACCACCCATACTATGCAATGTGTTTTTATAGCTTTTTTTTGCACTCCAGATATCTTGTATTTCTATACTTTTTCATACCGCCGCTCTATGTATCATGTATCGTGTATCTGTCTTTTGTGTATTTTCGTTCTGGCATTTTGCACCTGCCCTGTGTTTTGTTGTAGCTGCTTGACAAAGAAATGTCTATCTATCTATCTATCTATCTATCTATCTATCTATCTATCTATCTATCTATCTATCTATCTATCTATCTATCTATCTATCTATCTATCTATCTATCTATCTATCTATCTATCTATCTATCTATCTATCTATCTATCTATCTATCTATCTATCTATCTATCTATCTATCTATCTATCTATCTATCTATCTATCTATCTATCTATCTATCTATCTATCTATCTATCTATCTATCTATCTATCTATCTATCTATCTATCTATCTATCTATCTATCTATCTATCTATCAAACAATGGAAAGAATATGGCACCACGAACTCACGGACCAGGCAAGGAGGGCATTAATCAGAGGCAACAAAGAGACCAAAGAACCCTGAAGGAGCTGCAAAGCTCCACAGCGGAGATTGAAGTATCTGTCCATAGGACCACTTTAAGCCGTACACTCCACAGAGCTGGGCTTTACGGAAGAGTGGCCAGAAAAAAGACATTGCTTTAAGAAAAAAATAAGCAAACAGGTTTGGTGTTCGCCAAAAGGCACGTGGGAGACTCCCCTAACATACAGAAGAAGGTACTCTGGTCAGATGAGACTAAAATTGAGCTTTTTGGCCATCAAGGAAAACGCTATGTCTGGCGCAAACCCAACACCTCTCATTACCCCGAGAACACCATGAAGCATGACGGTGGCAGCATCATCCTGTGGGGATGTTTTTTATCGACTGGGAAACTTGTCAGAATTTAAGGAATGATAGATGGCGCTAAATACAGGGACATTTCTTGAGGGAAACCTGTTTCAGTCTTCCAGAGATATGAGACTGGGAGGGAGGTTCACCTTCCAGCAGGACAATGACCCTAAGCATACTGTTAAAGCAACACTCAAATGATTTAAGAGGAAACATTTAAATGTCTTGGATTGGCCTAGTCAAAACCCAGACCTCAATCCAATTGAGAATCTGTGGTTTGACTTAAAGATTGCTGAACACCAGCAGAACCCATCCAACTTGAAGGAGCTGGAGCAGTTCTGCCTTGAAGAATGGGCAAAAATCCCAGTGGCTAGATGTGCCAAGCTTATAGAGACAGACCCCGAGAGACTTGCCACTGTAAAAAGGTGGCTCTACAAAGTATTGACTTTGGGGGGGTGAATAGTTATGCACGCTCAAGTTCAGTTTTTTGTCTTTATTTCTTGTTTGTTTCACAATAAAAATTATTTAGCATCTTCTAAGTGGTAGGAATGTTGTGTAAATCAAATGATACAAACCCTCCAAAAATCTATTTAATTACAGGTTGTAAGGCAACAAAATAGGAAAAATACCAAGGGGGGAGAATACCTTCACAAGCCTCTGTCTACCCATAGACTAATACCCTACTGAATAGACCAGAGACACTGTAGTCTACCATAGACTACCCTACTGAATAGACCAGAGACACTGTAGTCTACCACAGACTACCCTACTGAATAGACAAGAGACACTGTAGTCTACCATAGACTACCCTACTGAATAGACCAGAGACACTGTAGTCTACCACAGACTACCCTACTGAATAGACCAGAGACACTGTAGTCTACCATAGACTACCCTACTGAATAGACCAGAGACACTGTAGTCTACCATAGACTACCCTACTGAATAGACCAGAGACACTGTAGTTTACCATAGACTACCCTACTGAATAGACCAGAGACACTGTAGTCTACCATAGACTACCCTACTGAATATACCAAAGACACTGTAGTCTACCATAGACTACCCTGCTGAATAGACCAGAGACACTGTAGTCTACCATAGACTACCCTACTGAATAGACCAGAGACAATGTAGTCTACCATAGACAAATACCCTACCCTACTGAATAGACCAGAGACACTGTAGTCTACCATAGACTACCACAGACTACCCTACTGAATAGACCAGAGACACTGTAGTCTACCATAGACTAATACCCTACTGAATAGACCAGAGACACTGTAGTCTACCATAGACTAATACCCTACTGAATAGACCAGAGACACTGTAGTCTACCATAGACTACCCTACTGAATAGACCAGAGACACTGTAGTCTACCATAGACGACCCTACTGAATAGACCAGAGACACTGTAGTCTACCATAGACTAATACCCTACTGAATAGACCAGAGACAATGTAGTCTACCATAGACTACCCTACTGAATAGACCAGAGACACTGTAGTCTACCATAGACTACCCTACTGAATAGACCAAAGACACTGTAGTTTACCATAGACTACCCTACTGAATAGACCAGAGACACTGTAGTCTACCATAGACTACCCTACTGAATAGACCAGAGACACTGTAGTCTACCATAGACTACCCTACTGAATAGACCAGAGACACTGTAGTCTACCATAGACTACCCTACTGAATAGACCAGAGACACTGTAGTCTACCATAGACAAATACCCTACCCTACTGAATAGACCAGAGACAATGTAGTCTACCGTAGTCTACCATAGACCAGAGACACTGTAGTCTACCATAGACAAATACCCTACCCTACTGAATAGACCAGAGACACTGTAGTCTACCATAGACAAATACCCTACCCTACTGAATAGACCAGAGACACTGTAGTCTACCATAGACTACCCTACTGAATAGACCAGAGACACTGTAGTCTACCATAGACTACCCTACTGAATAGACCAGAGACACTGTAGTCTACCATAGACAAATACCCTACCCTACTGAATAGACCAGAGACACTGTAGTCTACCATAGACTACCCTACTGAATAGACCAGAGACACTGTAGTCTACCATAGACTACCCTACTGAATAGACCAGAGACACTGTAGTCTACCATAGACGTATACCCTACTGAATAGACCAGAGACACTGTAGTCTACCATAGACTACCCTACTGAATATACCAGAGACACTGTAGTCTACCATAGACTACCCTACTGAATAGACCAGAGATAATGTAGTCTACCATAGACGTATACCCTACCCTACTGAATAGACCAGAGACACTTTAGTCTACCATAGACTGTCCTACTGAATAGACCAGAGACACTGTAGTCTACCATAGACTTATACCCTACCCTACTGAATAGACCAGAGACAATGTAGTCTACCATAGACTACCCTACTGAATAGACCAGAGACACTGTAGTCTACCATAGACTAATACCCTACCCTACTGAATAGACCAGAGACACTGTAGTCCACCATAGACTACCCTACTGAAAAGTCCAGAGACACAGTAGTCTACCATAGACTACCCTAATGCCAAGCCTCACGTCTGGAGGAAACCTGGCACCATTCCTACGGTGAAGCATGGAGGTGGCAGCATCATGATGAGGGAATTTTCAGCGGCAGGGACTGGGAGACTGAACGGAGACTACAGAGAGATCCTTGATGAAAACCTGCTCCAGAGCTCTCAGGACCTCAGACTGAGGCGAAGGTTAACCTTCCAACTGGACAATGACCCTAAGCACACAACCAAGACAATGCAGGAGTGGCTTCAGGACAAGTCTCTAAATGTACATGAGTGGCCCAGCCAGAGCCCGATCAAACATCTCTGGAGAGTCCTGAAAATAGCTGTGCAGCGACGCTCCCCATCCAACCTGACAGAGCTTGAGAGGATTTGCAGAAAAATAATCGGAGAACTCTCCAAATACAGGTGTGCCAAGCTTGTAGCGTCATACCCAAGAAGACTTGAGGCTGTAATCGCTGCCAAAGGTGCTACAACAAGTTTATACATTTGCAAAAATAGATAAAAAACTGTTTTTGTCATTATGGGGTATTGTGTGTAGATTGATGTCATTATGGGGTATTGTGTGTAGATTGATGTCATTATGGGGTATTGTGGGTAGATTGATGTCATTATGGGGTATTGTGTGTAGATTGATGTCATTATGGGGTATTGTGTGTAGATTGATGTCATTATGGGGTATTGTGTGTAGATTGATGTCATTATGGGGTATTGTGGGTAGATTGATGTCATTATGGGGTATTGTGTGTAGATTGATGTCATTATGGGGTATTGTGTGTAGATTGATGTCATTATGGGGTATGGTGTGTAGATTGATGTCATTATGGGGTATTGTGTGTAGATTGGTGTCATTATGGGGTATTGTGTGTAGATTGACGTCATTATGGGGTATTGTGTGTAGATTGATGTCATTATGGGGTATTGTGTGTAGATTGATGTCATTATGGGGTATTGTGTGTAGATTGATGTCATTATGCGGTAGTGTGTGTAGATTGATGTCATTATGGGGTATTGTGGGTAGATTGATGTCATTATGGGGTATTGTGTGTAGATTGATGTCATTATGGGGTATTGTGTGTAGATTGATGTCATTATGGGGTATGGTGTGTAGATTGATGTCATTATGGGGTATTGTGTGTAGATTGGTGTCATTATGGGGTATTGTGTGTAGATTGACGTCATTATGGGGTATTGTGTGTAGATTTATGTCATTATGGGGTATTGTGGGTAGATTGATGTCATTATGGGGTATTGTGTGTAGATTGATGTCATTATGGGGTATTGTGTGTAGATTGATGTCATTATGGGGTATTGTGTGTAGATTGATGTCATTATGGGGTATGTTGTGTAGATTGATGTCATTATGGGGTATGGTGTGTAGATTGATGTCATTATGGGGTATTGTGTGTAGATTGATGTCATTATGGGGTATTGTGTGTAGATTGATGTCATTATGGGGTATTGTGTGTAGATTGATGTCATTATGGTTTATATTTAGCTAAATAATGATGGGTTATGCATAATACGTTTCTAATTGATAGCCTCCGCTGGCCTCTCTCCTTTAAAAATGCTCCTTAGCTGTTGGAGTCCCATGCAGGAAAAGCAAGACTAGAACAGCTTGCTGGACATCATTTTGAAAGAGGGATACAAGCTCTTTTTTGCTGAATGTTAAATACAGCAGCCAATAGAACTAACAGGTAGTTTGAAAGAAGAGCAACCGCCAATGGCGGTAGGCTATAGCAGTTATTTATTCAGACTCATAACCATTCAATCTTCAATTTACCTGTTGAAATGAATGAAGCAACACTAGAGAGAGAAAGAGGAGGTAGGCTAATAATATTAGGGGAAATATTATGAAATGCGTCAGCCTACTAATTATACTAATAGGCCCGATCATATCTCAAAAATAAAATAAAATTTGCTAGCCAATACATGTAACTTTGTGCTGCACCAGAATCAAATGTTCTCTTCTGCTTTATCATAGTTTGAACGATGTGTGTATTTCCAGTCCATATAAAACAGTATAATACAGTTCACACTCTAAAAGATTAGCCTACTGGAGCTAGTTTCATTGATTTACCTAAGAGAGCATATAGATAGCTACATCTGGGTGGCAGGTAGCCTAGCGGTTAGAGGGTTGGGCCAGTAACCGAAAGGTTGCTGATTCGAATACCCGAGCTGACAAGGTGAAAAACCTGCTGATGTTTCCTTGAGCAAGGCACTTAACCCTAATTTGCTCCAGGGGCGCTATACTACTATGGTAGGCTGTCATTGTAAATAAGAATTTGTTCTTAACTGACTTGCCTAGATAAATAAACGTTCAACAAGGGTTAAATAAAAACAATCTATGGGCTTTTATGCTTTCCTGTCGTGCATGTAATGTGCAGTAGCCTACATCGTATATGTATTGGATAGCAGCACAATCACTTTTCTTTTGCTCAGGTAGCATCAAGTTTGAATATTCATGCTGATCAAAGCTCTAATCAAATCAGACATTTATAGGCTTTATAATGTTTTTGAATTACACTTCTGGATAGGCAGGAAATACCGGTTTAATCGGGAGAAGTGATTTATTTGCAGGATGGAACATACCAGGTAGAATGATGGAGAGAGAGGTGGAGGACGCTTATTGTTAGGGATGAATTGTTGTTAATTTCGTCTCTCTCTACGCCAGCGACTTGGGTAGTTGTGGCAAATTTGCCATTGTTCATTATGGATGAACAGATCCGAAAAGAGCTGATTCGTTTTGGAAAAGTAGCTTGCTGTTTTCGCGTCCTGTCGGCTGGGTTTCGGGTGGAATCTGTGAAGCATGTTGTCTCCTTTCATAGGCAAGTGTTTATCAACAATACAGATCAACAGCGTAATGTCCATGTTAAGATCCGTCACAGGGATGGTGTGGACGCAGGCTTTGCTAGTACGGACAGTCTGCCGTGTTCTGAATGTGGGGACCGGGGGCATAAGAAGTTTGCGTGTCCACACAGGACTCAAGGACAGGGAGAGCAGCCGCTCGTGACTGCCGGACGTTAGCTCTGGTTTTGGGCAGCAAACCGGGCAGGGTCGTAGTACCCGGGAGAGTGTAGCTGGGTTGAGTGATGCTGAGCAGCCCACGGTGTCAGCTGGTGATGTTGTTGGTACGGAGGTGGTGGAGGGTGTGGTGGGAGATCCTATTGTTGTGAATGAGGGGAGTGGTGTGGTCGCTGATGTTAGGTTAGTGGAAGGTGTGAGCAAGGAGGGATCTAATAAGCGTGCTGGTGGGGCTGATCACGCCAATGAAGAAAAAGGGTGTGAGGAAAGGTATCGTTGGTGTGGTGGAGGAGGGACTGGTGTCCCAGGTTTGGGAGGTCAGTGCAAAAGGCTATGAGGACTGAGGGCTTGAGTGTCCTCTCGCCCAAGAAACGTTTCAGGTTGAACAAATGGGTCACAGCGATGCGAAAGGGCTTGCCTTCTGATACAACTTAAATGGCTGGGTTTCTTCCAACATGCTATTTTTTTGGTTCTCACTAAAGGGGTTAGTTCTTGTTCTTGTTTCTTGTTCAGGCGTTACCATTACATCTTCAAAGGAGATGTGTGGCGGCAGGTAGTTGGTTGTTAAGGTTGAGATTGACAATGTGCTGTTTGTTTTTATAAATGTGTATGCACCTAGTACAGGGCGGGGGTCTTTGTTGGGTGCGTACGTAAAAAGCTGGCACTGATAGTTCAGGCTGAGGTTTTAAGGATTTTACGGCAGCCTGGAGGTGAGTTTCATGTGCGAGATTGGGGAGAGGTTCATGGGCGAGGTCCAGGATGCGCTGCCAGAACCGGTGAAGGAAGTCTTCGGGTGGGCACGAGGGGAGAGATGGCAAAGACTGGGGACTGGCAGGGGGGACTGAAGGACATATTGTTTTTTAGTTCCCCGGAACTGGGTAACTTTGCGGAGGTGGGGAGCAAGGCTTTATACTTCCTCTATGTGAAGGTCAGGCACGTTAGGGAGTTGGAGGGGTCACCAGTGGCAGGGGGTTCTGGGCACTTATGGTATGGCTCTCTCTGTTTCCTCTCCTCTCCTCTCCTCTCCTCTCCTCTCCTCTCCTCTCCTCTCCTCTTTCTCTCTCTCCTCTTTCTTCTCTCTCTCTGTCTATCCTCTCTAAAAAAACAGTTTAATCAATTTTAGAATAAGGCTGTAACGTACCAAAATGTGGAAAAAGTCAAGGGGTCTGAATACCTTCTGAATGCAGAGCTAACGTACCATACCACTACCATACCACTACCATACCACTACCATACTACTACCATACCACTACCATACATTACTACCATACTACTACCATACCACTACCATACTACTACCATACCACTACCATACTACTACCATACCACTACCATACATTACTACCATACTACTACCATACCACTACCATACCACTACCATACCACTACCATACATTACTACCATACCACTACCATACATTACTACCATACCACTACCATACATTACTACCATACCACTACCATACATTACTACCATACTACTACCATAACACTACCATACATTACTACCATACCACTACCATACCACTACCATACCACTACCATACATTACTACCATACCACTACCATACCACTACCATACCACTACCATACATTACTACCATACCACTACCATACATTACTACCATACCACTACCATACATTACTACCATACCACTACCATACATTACTACCATACTACTACCATAACACTACCATACATTACTACCATACCACTACCATACCACTACCATACCACTACCATACATTACTACCATACCACTACCATACCACTACCATACCACTACCATACATTACTACCATACCACTACCATACCACTACCATACCACTACCATACCACTACCATACCACTACCATACTACTACCATACCACTACCATACCACTACCATACCACTACCATACTACTACCATACCACTACCATACATTACTACCATACCACTACCATACTACTACCATACCACTACCATACTACTACCATACCACTACCATACTACTACCGCTACCATACCACTACCATACTACTACCATACCACTACCATACTACTACCGCTACCATACCACTACCATACATTACTACCATACTACTACCATAATACTACCATACCACTACCATACTACTACCGCTACCATACCACTACCATACATTACTACCATACTACTACCATACTACTACCATACTACTACCATACTACTACCATACCACTACCATACTACTACCATACTACTGCCATACTACTACCATACCACTACCATACATTACTACCATACTACTACCATACCACTACCATACTACTACCATACCACTACCATACTACTACCATACCACTACCATACCACTACCATACTACTACCATATAACTACCATACCACTACCATACTACTACCATACTACTACCATACTACTACCATACTACTACCATACCACTACCATACATTACTACCATACTACTACCATACCACTACCATACCACTACCATACCACTACCATACATTACTACCATACCACTACCATACATTACTACCATACCACTACCATACTACTACCATACCACTACCATACCACTACCATACTACTACCATACATTACTACCATACCACTACCATACATTACTACCATACTACTACCATAATACTACCATACCACTACCATACTACTACCATACCACTACCATACATTACTACCATACTACTACCATACTACTACCATACTACTACCATACTACTACCATACCACTACCATACTACTACCATACTACTGCCATACTACTACCATACCACTACCATACTACTACCATACTACTACCATACCACTACCATACTACTACCATACTACTACCATACCACTACCACACTACTACCATACCACTACCATACCACTACCATACTACTACCATACCACTACCATACCACTACCATACTACTACCATACTACTACCATACCACTACCATACATTACTACCATACTACTACCATACCACTACCATACCACTACCATACCACTACCATACATTACTACCATACCACTACCATACATTACTACCATACCACTACCATACTACTACCATACCACTACCATACTACTACCATACCACTACCATACATTACTACCATACCACTACCATACATTACTACCATACCACTACCATACATTACTACCATACCACTACCATACTACTACCATACCACTACCATACCACTACCATACTACTACCATACATTACTACCATACCACTACCATACATTACTACCATACTACTACCATAATACTACCATACCACTACCATACTACTACCATACCACTACCATACCACTACCATACTACTACCATACATTACTACCATACCACTACCATACATTACTACCATACCACTACCATACCACTACCATACCACTACCATACATTACTACCATACCACTACCATACATTACTACCATACCACTACCATACTACTACCATACCACTACCATACCACTACCATACATTACTACCATACCACTACCATACTACTACCATACCACTACCATACCACTACCATACTACTACCATACATTACTACCATACCACTACCATACCACTACCATACTACTACCATACCACTACCATACCACTACCATACTACTACAATACCACTACCATACCACTACTACCATACTACTACCATACCACTACCATACCACTACCATACCACTACCATACTACTACCATACCACTACCATACTACTACCATACCACTACCATACCACTACCATACTACTACCATACCACTACCATACCACTACCATACCACTACCATACATTACTACCATACTACTACCATACCACTACCATACCACTACCATACTACTACCATACCACTACCATACCACTACCATACCACTACCATACTACTACCATACCACTACCATACCACTACCATACTACTACCATACCACTACCATACCACTACCATACCACTACCATACATTACTACCATACCACTACCATACCACTACCATACTACTACCATACCACTACCATACCACTACCATACTACTACCATACATTACTACCATACTACTACCATACCACTACCATACATTACTACCATACCACTACCATACCACTACCATACCACTACCATACATTACTACCATACCACTACTATACCACTACCATACCACTACCATACCACTACCATACCACTACCATACTACTACCATACCACTACCATACATTACTACCATACCACTACCATACCACTACCATACTACTACCATACCACTACCATACCACTACCATACATTACTACCATACCACTACCATACCACTACCATACTGCTACCATACCACTACCATACCACTACCATACTACTACCATACCACTACCATACTACTACCATACCACTACCATACCACTACCATACTACTACCATACTACTACCATACCACTACCATACTACTACCATACCACTACCATACCACTACCATACTACTACCATACTACTACCATACCACTACCATACTACTACCATACTACTACCATACCACTACCATACCACTACCATACTACTACCATACCACTACCATACCTCTACCATACTACTACCACACATTACTACCATACTACTACCATACTACTACCATACCACTACCATACCACTACCATACCACTACCATACCACTACCATACTACTACCATACCACTACCATACTACTACCATACATTACTACCATACTACTACCATACCACTACCATACCACTACCATACTACTACCATACCACTACTATACCACTACCATACCACTACCATACTACTACCATACATTACTACCATACCACTACCATACCACTACCATACTACTACCATACCACTACCATACCACTACCATACTACTACCATACCACTACCATACCACTACCATACCACTACCATACATTACTACCATACCACTACCATACCACTACCATACTACTACCATACCACTACCATACCACTACCATACTACTACCATACATTACTACCATACCACTACCATACTACTACCATACTACTACCATACCACTACCATACTACTACCATACCACTACCATACCACTACCATACTACTACCATACTACTACCATACCACTAACATACTACTACCATACTACTACCATACCACTACCATACCACTACCATACCTCTACCATACTACTACCATACATTACTACCATACTACTACCATACTACTACCATACCACTACCATACCACTACCATACCACTACCATACTACTACCATACCACTACCATACTACTACCATACCACTACCATACCACTACCATATTCACTCACCCACACACACAGACGCACACACACACACACACACACACACACACACACACACACAGAAAACACACAGACAAACAGACACACACAGACACACACACACACACAGACAAACACAGACACACACACACAGACAGACACACACAGACATACAGACACACACAGGTTTGAATGTCTGCTCCCTGCTGGTGCTGTTTCATGGATTATAGCACCTGAGGCATGGTCTTGTTTTAGTCAGTATATTTACTTAACTTTCCGCCAAGAAAAATGTTGAACTGAACTAAAATGGCCTAAGAAGAAAAGTCTCGTTGCTAATTAAGTGGAACTGTTGGATTGTTGATGTTTTTATATTTGAGGTATTTTACACTAATGTACACTCATTTATTTAGCAGATATGTTACTAAGGCAACAGAGATGTAACACATAATAGTAATTCCTTTTGATTGTAATATTCAACAAAGATATATTTGGTGAGTGGTGAAGAAAGGGTTACTGTACAGGCTTCTCACACCGCTCATTAAACACACCCCTCAATAACCACTCCCCTCATTAAACACTCCCCTCATTAAACCCACGCCTCATTAAACACACCCCTCAATAACCACACCCCTCATTAAACACACCCCTCATTAAACACACCCCTCATTAAACACACCGCTCATTAACCACACCCCTCAATAACCACTCCCCTCATTAAACACACCCCTCATTAAACACACCCCTCAATAACCACACCCCTCATTAAACACACCCCTCATTAAACACATCGCTCAATAACCACACCCCTCATTAAACACACCCCTCATTAACCACACTGCTCATTAACCACACCCCTCATTAACCACAATGCTCATTAACCACACCCCTCATTAACCACACCCCTCATTAACCACACCATTCCATAACCACACCTCTCATTACCCACACCGTTCATTAACCACACCTCTCATTAACCACACCGTTCATTAACCACACCTCTCATTAACCACACCGTTCATTAACCACACCTCTCATTACCCACACCGTTCATTAACCACACCTCTCATTACCCACACCGTTCATTACCCACACCTCTCATTACCCACACCGTTCATTACCCACACCGTTCATTAACCACACCGTTCATTAACCACACCTCTCATTACCCACACCGTTCATTACCCACACCGTTCATTACCCACACCGTTCATTAACCACACCTCTCATTACCCACACCGTTCATTACCCACACCGTTCATTACCCACACCGTTCATTAAACACACCTCTCATTACCCACACCGTTCATTAAACACACCTCTCATTACCCACACCGTTCATTAAACACACCTCTCATTACCCACACCGTTCATTAAACACACCTCTCATTACCCACACCGTTCATTAAACACACCTCTCATTACCCACAATGCTCATTAACCACACCTCTCATTACCCACACCGTTCATTACCCACACCGTTCATTACCCACACCGTTCATTAAACACACCTCTCATTACCCACACCGTTCATTAAACACACCTCTCATTACCCACACCGTTCATTAAACACACCTCTCATTACCCACACCGTTCATTAAACACACCTCTCATTACCCACACCGTTCATTAAACACACCTCTCATTACCCACACCGTTCATTAAACACACCTCTCATTACCCACACAGTTCATTAAACACACCTCTCATTACCCACACCGTTCATTACCCACACCGTTCATTAAACACACCTCTCATTACCCACACCGTTCATTAAACACACCTCTCATTACCCACACAGTTCATTAAACACACCTCTCATTACCCACACCGTTCATTAAACACACCTCTCATTACCCACACCGTTCATTAAACACACCTCTCATTACCCACACCGTTCATTAAACACACCGTTCATTAAACACACCGTTCATTAAACACACCGTTCATTAAACACACCTCTCATTACCCACACCGTTCATTAAACACACCGTTCATTAAACACACCGTTCATTAAACACACCGTTCATTAAACACACCGTTCATTACCCACACAGTTCATTAAACACACCTCTCATTACCCACACCGTTCATTACCCACACCGTTCATTAAACACACCTCTCATTACCCACACCGTTCATTAAACACACCTCTCATTACCCACACCGTTCATTAAACACACCTCTCATTACCCACACCGTTCATTAAACACACCTCTCATTACCCACACAGTTCATTAAACACACCTCTCATTACCCACACCGTTCATTACCCACACCGTTCATTACCCACACCGTTCATTAAACACACCTCTCATTACCCACACCGTTCATTAAACACACCTCTCATTACCCACAATGCTCATTAACCACTTTATATTCATACACAGATATACCCATACTTTATATTCATAGACATTCATACTCTGCAGACACACCCTTCTCTAAACACACACACACACACACACACACACACACACACACACACACACACACACACACACACACACACACACACACACACACACACTCTATGGAGGAGGAATTAAACCCTGTGCCAGCCATGTGTAAGGAGAGAGAGAGAGAGAGAGAGTGTGACAGAGAGAGACACACACATAGACAGAGCAGGATAGAGAGAGAGGGAGACACACACATAGACAGAGCAGGATAGAGAGAGAGGGAGAGAGAGGGAGAGAGAGGGAGACAGAGAGAGAGAGAGAGAAGGGAGAGAGAGAGGAGAGAAGTGTAAGGTGCTGCGTGTGTTCTCCATATGCTGACGGAGGCTGAGTCAGTGAGCGACTGTGCCCCTTCTGAAGGCTCTACTCCTGGGAGAAACAGACCCCCCAGCTCCCCGAGTCTGGAGGATGGGGCCCACTACCCACCCACTGCACATAGAAGGAGGGAGCGACATGAGAGGATAAAAGAAAGCCTTGGTGGTAGGCTATCCCAGTCAACCGTTGTTCAATGATGACATCAGGACCATGTGACCAGGTCTATCCAGTAACATTAAGAGGAAGGCCGGCAGGAAGGAGACAAAGTTTAAAGTTGGTGTCTGTCTGTCTGTCTGTCTGTCTGTCTGTCTGGTAGTGTGAAGCTCAGCTCTCCTCGCCTCCCAGGAACCACACAACCACAGACGCCACACCGCCACGCTGGGCCCTATGGGTAACAAACAGACCTCTGGATTGTAAATGGTTAATGTGATCGGGTCATCAGTAGTCACTGGTGCTACGCAGCACTGCGCTACCTTAGCCAGTAAGGACGTTCCAACCCGACCACACTCACCCACACCACCACTACCACCAGACCTGGTCTTTACATCGTCTGAATACTTGATACCAGAGGTGTTTTACTTTTCTCCGTGGTTTAGGAGATAGAGGTCAGGGGTCAGCGAACCACAGTGGAACCACAAGGCTGGTTTTCACGGCAACCAGGAGTAGCTATGGCGTCTAACAGTCTCTTCAGTACTGTTACACCATGTCAACAGAACTTCTGGGGTGAGTACATTACTCTACTGTGTGATGCTACTGTGAGTTGGGTTATGGTCAAGGTTAGGGGTTTGGGTCTGGGTGGGGTTAGCGTCAGAGTTAGGGGGTAAGGGGTTAGGGTTTTGGGTTTGGGCTGTGGATTGGGGGTTTGGTGAGGGGACCATCTAAGGTCAAGGAATAATTTGCAATAACCTAAACTCTCCATTCAGTGATTTGTGGCATGTAAATATGAACCAGCTAAAAGCCTGACTGTGAGATAATGATATGTGCTCCATGATGTTGTTAGTAAATATCTCTGAAGGGGAAGATGACATGTTTGCACAACTTAAAGCTGCAGTTGTGAAGCAAAGTAATTATAGAACAAAAACACTCCCAGAAAGAGATTTACCAACAATGTCAACAATCGGTCAAGAACAGAATGGAATTACAGTGGAGCATTGGAACAAGATGTGGAGAGAACATGGAATATCAGGGCTGTGGTGCTCAAATAACTGTTGGTTGTGTTGTAACTGTGTTGTAACTGTGTTGTAACTGTGTTGTAACTGTGTTGTAACTGTGTTACATGTGTGTAATCTAGCTGTGTCAATGGCTGGATCAGAGAGGGGTTGGTAGAGAGGAGATGGCAGAGAGGGGATGGCAGAGAGGAGATGGCAGAGAGGGGATGGCAGAGAGGGGATGGCAGAGAGGGGATGGCAGAGAGGGGATGGCAGAGAGGGGATGGCAGAGAGGGGATGGCAGAGAGGAGATGGCAGAGAGGGGATGGCAGAGAGGGGATGGCAGAGAGGGGATGGCAGAGAGGGGATGGCAGAGAGGGGATGGCAGAGAGGGGATGGCAGAGAGGGGATGGCAGAGAGGAGATGGCAGAGAGTTCAACGGTTCACATCCATATACATACTGTGTTCCAGTCCTATAACTAACTATTTTACAAATACTGATACTGACAAGGTTTTCAATTTAGAGACGACATACAGAACACCTACAATTCATTTAGTATTTCATTAGAACCTTTAGTAAGTGTCAAACACACAGGCCACAATTATATCTTACCAGAAGAGTCTGCACTGAGACCAAAGACTGAAACGGGTTCATGCCTTCTCTGAAACTCAAATGACTTAGTGACAGACACAGTAATAATAACTCAAGTAGTTACATTACAGACATAAACACAACGTAAACAAATGTTGGTTATTTTAGCATGTATAAATAAGAGTTGTCTTTGTAAGAAAAAAATACAAAATATTTTATTTCACTATTTTGCTAAAACAGTGTGTCTTCTGATTAACTTACAAAACCAGGTCTATTTTTACTGAATAAATCTACATTGTCATATATCACTAAACCGATTAAGTAATTTATATAAACTGCCCGTCATAGTTTTCACACAGCTCTCATAATCCTTCCATCATCATATTCACCTTGTATAACATTTGTAGAATAGTGTCTGATTACTGATTCTAACAATGTACATAAATAGTTAAATAATTTTAATAGCTGGATAAAAGACAGTATATCTTTTGAACTTAGTGGTGGTTCGCACCAACATGCCGTGGATTTCTATTTGGTTTTGTGACATATTTCATGACAAGATTTATTTTGTGTTATAATTGAAGTCCATAAATCCCACAGTGAATGAAAGCAGGATAAACAACTCACTACGTTGTAAACAGAACCAATTGAGGCTCTATATAATAGATTCAGTCTAAATCCTCCACAGCTATCGTCCAAATGAAATGATGTTATAAAGAAGCCGGAGAGATCCGTGATCAGACACAGCTCTCTGTGTGTGTGTGTGTGTGTGTGTGTGTGTGTGTGTGTGTGTGTGTGTGTGTGTGTGTGTGTGTGTGTGTGTGTTGAGAAAGAGAGAGAGCGGGGCTCGCTGCCCTACGGGTGAATGCGCATGGAGAGGGAGGGACTTCCAGCGCTCAGCATCAGCTACGGTATTGCCTGGTTAACCCCTGACTCCACATCGCGTCCCTGGGATTGTATAGAGCAAAGAGAGGGAGGAACCAGATCAATGATCCATCAACGTTGAGGAACCAGATCAATGATCCATCAACGTTGAGGAACCAGATCAATGATCCATCAAAGTAGAGCAGGTATTCCCAAACTGGTGATGCCGTCGGGGGTACGCCATAAAATATATAGAATACAGTTCAACAGTTTAGGGTCACTTAGAAATGTCCTTGTTTTCCATGAACTCATACGTGAAATGAGTTGCAAAATGAATATGAAATATAGTCAAGATGTTGACAAGGTTATAAATAATGATTTTTTATTGAAATAATAATTGTGTCCTTCAAACTCAAAGAATCCTCGATTTGCAGTGATTACAGCCTTGCAGACCTTTGGCATTCTAGTTGTCAATTTGTTGAGGTAATCTGAAGAGATTTCACCCCATGCTTCCTGAAGCACCTCCCACAAGTTGGATTGGCTTGATGGGCACTTCTTACGTACCGTACGGTCAAGCTGCTCCCACAACAGCTCAATAGGGTTGAGATCCGGTGACTGTGCTGGCCACTCCATTATAGACAGAATACCAGCTGACTGCTTCTTCCCTAAATAGTTCTTGCATAGTTTGGAGCTGTGCTTTGGGTCGTTGTCCTGTTGCAGGAGGAAATTAATTCAAATCAAATCAAATCAAATGTATTTATAAAGCCCTTTTTACATCAGCCGATGTCACAAAGTGCTATACAGAAACCCAGCCTAAAACCCCAAACAGCAAGCAATGCAGATGTAGAAGCGTCGTCCACAGGGTATGACATGGTGTTGCAAAATGGAGTGATTGCCTTCCTTCTTCAAAATCCCTTTTACCCTGTACAAATCTCCCACTTTACCACCACCAAAGCCCCCCCAGACCATCACACTGCCTCCACCATGCTTGACAGATGGTGTCAAGCACTCCTCCAGCATCTTTTCATTTGGTCTGCGTCTTACGAATGTTCTTCTCTGTGATCCGAACACCTCAAACAAAAAGATTTGTCTGTCCAACACCTTTTTCCAATCTTCCTCTGTCCAGTGTCTAGTTTGGCCATCTTAATATTTTATTTTTATTGGCCAGTCTGAGATATGGCTTTTTCTTTGCAACTCTGCCTAGAAGGCCAGCATCCCGGTCTCTTCACTGTTGACGTTGAGACTGGTGTTTTGCGTGTACTATTTAATGAAGCTGCCAGTTGAGGACTTATGAGGCGTCTGTTTCTCAAACTAGACACTCTACTGTACTTGTCCTCTTGCTCAGTTGTGCACCGGGGCCTCCCACTCCTCTTTCTATTCTGGTTAGAGCCAGTTTGTGCTGTTCTGTGAAGTGGAACACAGCGTTGTATGAACTCTTTAGTTTCTTGGCAATTTCTCGCATGGAATAGCCTTCATTTCTCAGAACAAGAATAGACTGACGAGTTTCAGATAAAAGTTCTTTGTTTCTGGCCATTTTGAGCCTGTAATCAAACCCACAAGTGCTGATGCTCCAGATACTCAACTAGTCTAAAGAAGGCCAGTTTTATTGCTTCTTTAATCAGCACAACAGTTTTCAGCTGTGCTAACATAATTGCAAAAGGGTTTTCTAATGATCAGTTAGCCTTTTAAAATGATAAACTTGGATTAGCTAACACAACGTGCCATTGGAACACAGGAGTGATGGTTGCTGATAATGGGCCTCTGTACACCTATGTAGATATTCCATAAAGAATCATCCGTTTCCAGCTACAATAGTCATTTACAACATTAACAATGTCTACACTGTATTTCTGATCAATTTTATGTTATTTTAATGGACATTGTTTTTGCTTTTCTTTCAAAAACAATAAAATTGCTAAGTGACCCCAAACGGTAGTGTATATATTATTTTTTTATTTTATAATAAAAATAAAAATATTCAAACAGTACATTTAGATTTTCCAACAGGGTAAGGTTTTTATCTGCCTGAGTAGCCTCGTTTTACTGCCAAACCATCTAGTGTTCAGCGAAATAACAACACTGTAATGAATACTCTTAGTCCAGAATTGGAAGCGCAGCAGGTTTAATGATTCGTCCAATAAGGATATAAAAATGTAGAATACAATGAATAGGCAGCGAAATCCAGAAGGATACTAAACAAGACGATGAAGAATATTTTTTTATAACCCAACCCTGATCTGTACTTCTCCACAACTTTGTCCCTGACCTGTTTGGAGCTCCTTGGTCTTCATGGTGTCGCTTGCTTGGTGGTGCCCCTTGCATAGATAGATAGATAGATAGATAGATAGATAGATAGATAGATAGATAGATAGATAGATAGATAGATAGATAGATAGATAGATAGATAGATAGATAGATAGATAGATAGATAGATAGATAGATAGATAGATAGATAGATAGATAGATAGATAGATAGATAGATAGATAGATAGATAGATAGATAGATAGATAGATAGATAGATAGATAGATAGATAGATAGATAGATAGATAGATAGATAGATAGATAGATAGATAGATAGATAGATAGATAGATAGATAGGTAATAATAGTTTACTTAATAGACAGACTGGCTAAATGAACAGGTAAGTGAATATTTTGCATGGTTAAATTAGCTGTACAGGTAAGTATACAGTTATATTTACAGATCAGTGAATATTTTGCATGGTTACACAAACTGTACAGGTAAATGACAGGAAGAGATACTTTAATAGCTAAATGTGTGTATGACATAATTTGGGGTAATAATAGTAATTCCCTTAAAATACAGTCCTTAGTGCGCAGGGTTTAATTACAGACAACTGCACGTATTGCACATTCAATATACTAAAAGCAATGAGAAAAGATACAACTGACAGGATACTAATATGCATTCCTGAGTGAGTGCCTACGTAAGTTAAGTCCAAGAATTACTAGCAATATTGCACGTGATATGATATAACAACTGTACATGAGTATGTATATACAGTATGTCCTGCCAAGGCAGCAGCTACTCTTCCTGGGGTTTATTATGGATCCCCATTAGTTCCTGTCAAGGCAGCAGCTACTCTTCCTGGGGTTTACATTATTACACCACTACATATCTACAATACAACATGTATAATACCACCATTACATTACATATAAAACAGTACATCATATAACATTATTACACCACTACATATCTACAATACAACATGTATAATACCACCATTACATTACATATAAAACAGTACATCATATAACATTATTACACCACTACATATCTACAATACAACATGTATAATACCACCATTACATTACATATAAAACAGTACATCATATAACATTATTACACCACTACATATCTACAATACAACATGTATAATACCACCATTACATTACATATAAAACAGTACATCATATAACATTATTACACCACTACATATCTACAATACAACATGTATAATACCACCATTACATTACATATAAAACAGTACATCATATAACATTATTACACCACTACATATCTACAATACAACATGTATAATACCACCATTACATTACATATAAAACAGTACATCATATAACATTATTACACCACTACATATCTACAATACAACATGTATAATACTACCATTACGTTACATATAAAACAGTACATCATATAACATTATTACACCACTACATATCTACAATACAACATGTATAATACCACCATTACATTACATATAAAACAGTACATCATATAACATTATACCCTCTGGAGAGCTTTGCGTTTGTGGGTGGTGCAGTTGCTGTACCAGGCGGTGATACAGCCTGACAGGATCAATCAATCAATCAATCATTTTTATTTCTAAAGCACATTTAAAAACAACACGAGTTGACCAAAGTGCTTTACAGACCCAACTGTACAAAACATATAGACAAATACACCATAAAACAAAACAAAACACCACATGTAGCTAAGAACAGTTAAAAGCAGCGGAGAAGAGGTGGGTCTTCAGCCTAGATTTAAAACACTCGACGGAATCACAGGATTTAATGTGTAAAGGGAGACTATTCCAAAGACGCGGTGCTGCTACCGCAAAGGCACGATCTCCCTTGGTTATTAACCGAGATTTAGGAACATTTAAAATGAAGCTTTGAGATGATCTTAGTGGTCTAGCAGCAACATGATGCTGTAACAAACTAGAGATATATACAGGGGCAAGCCCATGTAAACCTTTAAAAACCATCAAGAGGACCTTGAAATGCACCCTATACTCCACAGGAAGCCAGTGCAAAGAAGCCAGCAATGCTCTCAATTGTGTTGCTGCCTTGCTGTGTTGTTGTCTTAGGTCTCTCTTTATGTAGTGTTGTTTTGTCTCTCTTGTCGTGATGTGTGTTTGGTCCTATATTTATATTTTATTTATTTGTATTTTTAATCCCAGCCCCCGTCCCTGCATGAGGCCGTCATTGTAAATAAGAATTTGTTCTTAACTGACTTGCCTAGTTAAATAAAGTTTAAATGAAAAATAAATAAAAAATGTTAGCTATCTGTGTACTTTTAAGGGCCAGCCGTGCTGCCCTATTCTGAGCTAACTGCAATTTCCCCAAGTCCCACTTTGTGACACCTGACCACACGGCTGAACAGTAGTCCAGTTGTGACAAAACTAGAGCCTGTAGGACCTGCCTTGTTGATAGTGTTGTTAAGAAGGCAGAGCAACACTTTATTATGGACAGACTTCTCCCTATCTTAGCTACTGTTGTATCAATAGACATTAGCAACTGTTATATCAATAGAAATTAAACCCCTCATCAATAGGTAATTTAAAGAGCTAGACCAGCTCCTCTCAGCCTCTCAGTCCGTCAGTTCCACCTACTGTGCAGGTCAGCTCCTCTCAGCCTCTCAGTCCGTCAGTTCCACCTACTGTGCAGGCCAGCTCTTCTCGTCCCTGTCAACCCCTAACACAGGCCTCGCCCCTCTAAACCACAAAAGTACTCTGTAACTCAGGTTTCAAAGGAACTCTATTGAGCTGCTAATTGTCCCTCAGCACCAAACATGTTATTTAATCTGAGTAGAACGGACGGAGCAGAAAGGTACATGTGTGTTGGGGAGACTCGGTTATTAAGACGAGTCTCACAGCGGTTATTAAGACGAGTCTCACAACGGTTATTAAGACGAGTCTTACAGCGGTTATTAAGACGAGCCTCACAGCGGTTATTAAGACGAGCCTCACAGCGGTTATTAAGACGAGTTTCACAGCGGTTATTAAGACGAGCTATTAGAGTGAAAGAATACCATGCTATTGTTTGAGGAGAGTGCACAGTTATGTACTTGAAAGTGTATTAATAAACCAATTATGCACATTTGGGCAGACTTGATACATAATTTGTAACAGTAATGCAATGGTTCATTGGATCAGTCTAAAATTCTGCACATACACTGCTGCCATCTAGTGGCCAAAATATAAATTGCTTCTGGACTCCTAAATAATATTATGTCCTTTCTCTTGCATTTCAAAGATGATGTGACAAAAAGTATCATCTTTAACCAGATCTAATGTGTTATATTCTCCTACATTAATTTCCACAAACTTCAAAGTGTTTCCTTTCAAATGATATCAAGAATATGCATATCCTTGCTTCAGGTCCTGAGCTACAGGCGGTTAGATTTGGGTTTGTCATTTTAGGTGAAAATTGGAAAAAAGGGTCCGATCCTTAAGAGGTTCAAGACTAGTCTCACAGCGTTATCAAGACTAGTCTCACAGCGGTTATCAAGACTAGTCTCACAGCGGTTATCAAGACTAGTCTCACAGCGGTTATTAGTACCTACAGTACATTCTGAATGTATTCAGAACCCATAACTTTTCCCACATTTTGTTATGTTACAGCCTTATTCTAAAACTGATTAAATTTGAAAAACTGTTTTTTACGTTTTTTTTGCTATGTATTAAAAATAAAATAAATAAATAACTTTATTTACCTTTACTATGAGCTTGATTGGAGTCCACCTGAGGTAAATTCAATTTAATGGACATGATTTGTAAAGACACACACACCTGTCTATATAAGGTCCCAAAGTTGACAGTGCATGTCAGAGCAAAAAAGCAAAAACCAAACCATGAGGTCAAAGGAATTGTCCGTAGAGCTCAGAGACAGGATTGTGTTGAGGTACAGATCTGGGGAAGGGTACCAAAACAATTTTGGCAGCATTGAAGGTCCCCAAGAAAACAGTGGCCTCCATCCTTCCAATCAATGGAATTTACCTCAGGTGGACTCTAGTCAAGTTGTAAAAAAACATCTCAAGGATGATCAATGGAAACAGGATGCATCTGAGCTCAATTTCAATACTTACATACTTTTTATTTATTTATAAATTAGCACATTTTTGCTTTGTCAATATGGAGTAATGTGTGTAGATTGATGAGGGAAAAAATAATTTTAGAATAAGGTTGTAACGTAAAAAAATGTGTGAATAGTCAAATTCATTTAAAACTAATGAATTTAATCAACAACTAAGGAGAATTAGCAGAGAGAGAGAGAGAGAGAGAGAGAGAGAGAGAGAGAGAGAGAGAGAGAGAGAGAGGAGAGACAGAGAGAGATAGATAGATAGAGAGATCAGCCTTATAGATGGAATAATAATAGTCTAGAAAACTACCAAATGGCATTTGATAACGAACAAATTCAATCCCTATTGGACATTTTCTTGATCAACAAATATCCCCACGACAAAAATGGAGTAAATTTGGCTGTACAAAACATCAATGAAATATTTGACAAATTGGCATCCCTATCTGACTTAAAAAAGATCCCCAAATACAGTAAAACAAATAGAAATAATAACAAATGGTTTGACCATGATTGCAAATCCATAAGGAAAAAAATAAGAATTCTATCCAACCAAAAACATAGAAAACCAGACGATCAATGTCTGCGGCAACAATACTGGGAAACCCTTAAAGAACACAAACAGACTCTAAGAACAAAACCAGCAACACATTAAAAAACAACTCACTGAAATGGAAGAATCCATTGATTCAAACATCTTCTGGCAAAATTGGAATTCCCTGAACAAACCACATGGAGAAGAATTGGCTTTTCAAAACGGTGACATAATGGAGAAACCACTTCCAAGAACTATATAAAAACATAACAACGAATTCGAAACAAAAAGAAAACTATGAAAAACTCAAAATACTTGAATCCACCATTAAAAATAACCAGAATCCTCTAGATTTCCCAATAACAGAAAATGAAATATTAGAAAAAATAAAGACCCTTAAACACAAAAAAGCATGTGGTACAGATGGCATATTAAATGAAATGATTAAATACGCAAGTCATACATTTACCACAGCCATACTCAAACTGTTTAATGAAGTCCTGAGTGTAGGCTATTTTCCAGACATCTGGAACCAAGGACTTATTACACCAATTAATAAAAATGGAGACAAATATGATCCCAACAATTATCGTGGCATTTGTGTCAACAGCAACTTGGGCAAACTTTTCTGTGCCATCATAAACAGCAGATTACTGAACTATCTTAACGAACACAATGTCCTGAACAAAAGTCAAATTGGATTCCTACCAAACAATGGAACATCAGACCACATTTACACCCTTCACACCCTCATTGACAAACATGTGAATCAAAATAAAACAAACATTTTCTCCTGTTTTGTAGATTTACAAAAGGCATTTGACTCAATTTGGCATGAAGGAATACTACTAAAATTAATTGAAAGTGGTGTCGGTGGACTAACATATGATATAATTAAATCAATGTATAAAAATAACTATTGCGCAGTCAAAATTGGAGAAAAACAAACAGACTACTTTACCCAGAGACGTGGAGTTAAACAAGGAAACAACCTAAGCTCAAGCCTGTTTAACATCTATATTAATGAACTGACAAAAATGCTTGAACAATCAACAGCCCCTGGACTGACCCTTAAAGATATACAAATAAACTGTCTCCTATATGCAGATGATCTGGTACTACTATCACCAACAAAAGAAGGCCTACAACAACATCTAGATGTCCTACATCAATTCTGCCAGAACTGGGCGCTGACAGTAAACCTAGAAAAAACCAAAATTATGATATTCCAAAAAATATATATTCCTATTAGGCTCCACACACCTAGAACACACCTACACCTACACATATTTAGGACTAAAAATAAGCTCCACAGGAAATTTCAACTTGGCTGTGAATGAACTGAGAGACAATGCAAGAAGAGCTTTTTATGCCATTAAAAGAAACATCAAATTAGACATACCAATTAGGATCTGGCTCAAAATATTCAAATCAATAATTGAACCAATTGCATTATATGGCAGTGAAGTGTGGGGCCCACTTACCAAACAAGAATTTGAAAAATGGGACAAACATCCAATTGAAACCCTGCATGCGGAACTTTGTAAGAATATCCTCAGAGTCCAGAGAAAAACTACAAACAACGCATGCAGGGCAGAATTAGGCCAATTTCCCCTTTTAATTAATATCCAAAAACGAGCCACCACATTCTATAACCATTTAAAAATAAGCGACCCCAACTCTTACCACCACAAAGCCCTCCAATACCAAGAGGTGACCATAGAAAAGAGTCCCCTTAGTCAGCTGATCCTGAGACTAAACTCACAAACCAACAGTAACCCAACAAAGCCTCAGGACAGCACTCAGAAAATCTGGCCCAACCAAATTATCAAAAAACAAAAAGAAAATTACATGACCTATTGGAAAGACACCACAAAAAATCAAAGTAAACTTCAATGCTATTTGGCACTAAACAGACAGTACACAGTGGCAAACTATCTGACCACTGTGACTGATAGAAAACTGAGGAAAACATTGACTATGTACAGACTCAGCGAGCACAGCCTGGCTATAGAGACCGGTCGTAGCAGACAGATCTGGCAACCAGAGATGCCAGGTTGTGTTTACTCTGCCCACAAAACGCAATTGAAACGGAAACACACTTCCTCCTAAAATGTGATAATTATGCAGACATAAAGGCAACTTTCTTTCCCCAAATTCAAATGAGAAATAAAGAATTTGAAACAGGAACAGATGATGAAAAATTACAATGTCTATTGGGTGAAAAGGTCCATTGTACCATTTATGGTGCAAAATATGTTGCATTATGCCACACCCGTAGGGACAACCAGTTGACCCAACTGCAACCAAAAATACCATAAGGACAACCAGTTGACCCAACTACAACCAATAATCCCATAAGGACAACCAGTTGACCCAACTACAACCAATAATCCCATAAGGACAACCAGTTGACCCAACTACAACCAATAATCCCATAAGGACAACCAGTTGACCCAACTACAAACAATAATCCCATAAGGACAACCAGTTGACCCAACTACAACCAATAACCTCCCAACAAACTTACACACACACAAAACACACACATACAATTATTTTGAATATGTTTGGTTGTGTATGTGATAATTAATATGTAATGGATCTATATTTTTGTTGTTGTTGTTAATAATAATATGAACTTTCTTTTTAGTGTTACATTGTAAAGTGCTTTGGCAATATTGTTAAGTTGTAACTTTCATGCCAATAAAGCCTCAGGAGTATTACCCATATTAAAATCATACGCTGTGGTTTTTACAACATTCCCAAAATATGATTTGATGATGTCTAACAACAATAGCTGCAGCTGCTTTGCAAACTGTTGATGAAGAAACAACATGTGGGACATTTTCCATGTAGTGTGTGTGTGTGTGTGTGTGTGTGTGTGTGTGTGTGTGTGTGTGTGTGTGTGTGTGTGTGTGTGTGTGTGTGTGTGTGTGTGTGTGTGTGTGTGTGTGTGTGTGTGTGTGTGTGTGTGTGTGTGTGTGTGTGTGTGTGTGTGTAGTGTGTGTGTGTGTGTGTGTGTGTGTGTACTCCTGTAACAGAGAGCATAAACAAGCTCACTGCAGAGTGTAGATAGTCCCCAGGTACTGCTATGTATACAGTATATCCTGTATATTCAGTAGCTGTTCTCTCATCACCTCAGGAGTATTACCCTGTTATGATATAAGGAAGAGATCTGCCAAATGCCTCCACTTACTGTGAGGCTCTGGGTGTGCCTCCCAAATGGCACCATATTCCCTGTGGGCCCTGGTCAAAAGTAGTGCACTATATAGGGAATAGCATGCCATTTGGGACACAACCTCTGTGTAGAGCTGAGAGAGCAGTTAAGTGGGCAGCTTGAACTACATAGCTAATCTCTCCTATCTATGTACATCCAAAGTGTTCAGATCATTCGTCCTCTCTCAGCAGTACGTTAGAGAGCCAGTCTGGTATCATCTCTTCTCTCAGCAGTACGTTAGAGAGCCAGTCTGGTATCATCTCTTCTCTCAGCAGTACGTTAGAGAGCCAGTCTGGTATCATCTCTTCTCTCAGCAGTACGTTAGAGAGCCAGTCTGGTATCATCTCTTCTCTCAGCAGTACGTTAGAGAGCCAGTCTGGTATCATCTCTTCTCTCAGCAGTACGTTAGAGAGCCAGTCTGGTATCATCACTTCTCTCAGCAGTACGTTAGAGAGCCAGTCTGGTATCATCACTTTTATTGACTTTCCCATATATGATGGATAAACAGCTGTGATTGGCTGACGATGATCCTGACAGTTCAAACCAGACAAAAAAACAGCAAACATCTGTCTGAAATAGAGCGTGTTGAGTTAGTTTATATGAAACAATGTCTGATACTTCCCCCTGAGGGGATCAGCAGTCTGTCATATCCCTCAGAGAGAATGCTATGCCAGAATTACTGAGGTTACGTCCCAAGTGGCACCCTATATATGTAGTGCACTACTTTGACCAGGGCCCATGGGGATAGATAGATAGATAGATAGATAGATAGATAGATAGATAGATAGATAGATAGATAGATAGATAGATAGATAGATAGATAGATAGATAGATAGATAGATAGATAGATAGATAGATAGATAGATAGATAGATAGATAGATAGATAGATAGATAGATAGATAGATAGATAGATAGATAGATAGATAGATAGATAGATAGATTTGGAGTGTACCGATATTATGACATAATAACTGAGTGTATTAAAAAGACAGAGTTGCTGGATCCTGTAAAGTGTAGCTCATTGCTTTATTGAAGGTATTAAACGCTTTACAGTGTAATGCTGCAGCATTACAGGGATACTTCGGGATTATTTCCCCAGAGTCAGATGAACTCGTTGATACCATTTTTATGTCTCTGCGTGCAGTTTGAAGGAAGTTGCTAGCGTTAGCGCAATTGCTAATTAGCATTAGCACAATGACTGAAAGTCTATGGTAACTGCCTTTAAAACAGCCCTGCGCTATTTTCACACTTTACAGGATCCAGCGACCCTTTATCCAGTTACGTTGCATCATAGTGAGAGTATTAAAATGATCCCATATGAGTCTTCAGGGAGGATTGGTTAAGGGCTTGTTAGTAAGTATTTCACTGTAAGGTCTACACCTGTTGTATTGTTGGTTAAGGGCTTGTTAGTAAGCATTTCACTGTAAGGTCTACACCTGTTGTATTGTTGGTTAAGGGCTTGTTAGTAAGCATTTCACTGTAAGGTCTACACCTGTTGTATTGTTGGTTAAGGGCTTGTTAGTAAGCATTTCACTGTAAGGTCTACACCTGTTGTATTGTTGGTTAAGGGCTTGTTAGTAAGCATTTCACTGTAAGGTCTACACCTGTTGTATTGTTGGTTAAGGGCTTGTAAGTAAGCATTTCACTGTAAGGTCTACACCTGTTGTATTGTTGGTTAAGGGCTTGTTAGTAAGCATTTCACTGTAAGGTCTACACCTGTTGTATTGTTGGTTAAGGGCTTGTTAGTAACCCTGGTAACAATAGGCCCTTTGAGACACAGAAACACTCATATCTTAATCTAATGCAATATAAACACTGCTTCTATACATAGTAGCCTACTGTAGCACTTTATAGCGAAGGCTGTAAGTCAATCATGGTAAATTGCTGCACTAATTCGACAGCCATGTTTTTTTTCCTGTGAAAGGTGTCTTAGCCTCTAACCCACACCAGTAGGTCTTAAACCAGCCGCCAGGTTACACCACTATTTACATACTTCATTCACCCTGTAGGTTGTAGAATGGAAGAACCATTAAAGTTAGATGATGATGAAGATGATCCTCACACATATCCAACACCACTCTCATAAATGGTGATTACAACAACAGGCATTCTTGAGCTCCGAAAACAACAACACATACAGTAAGAATCTTAAGGCACTTACTTTTAGATGTACGCTCTATAACATATCAGACAGCAAAGGTATGGTGACCACCGGAGGAAGAGTAGCAGAGGGAGAAATATACTGAATGTCCCGGGAATACTGACTGCTGATAGGCTGACAGTACTGACTGGTGTTACCCTGACCAATAAGAACTAAAAGAAGTTTAGGACCTTATGAAAGGGGGCTGAGCTGCCTGACTATAAACCCCAGTAGTATCCTAAAACAGCTGACTGAAGCTGCCTATTTAAACCCCAGTAGTCTCTGAGGACAGTAGTGTAGTCAGTAGAGGTATGAGGACAGTAGTGTAGTCAGTAGAGGTCTGAGGACAGTAGTGTAGTCAGTAGAGGTCTGTAGTGTCTGAGGACAGTAGTGTAGTCAGTAGAGGTCTGTAGTGTCTGAGGACAGTAGTGTAGTCAGTAGAGGTATGTAGTGTCTGTAGTTAGTATGCTATGGTCCATATTTCTGAACAGGGGAAACTTGGAAAATGAGTTTTAAAGCCCTTGACTGTTTGGGTTCGGACGTAACTACGTGTGTGTGTCGTCACCTACACAAGGCCCTACCTGTTAGGTTTGCGCTGAGGAAAGGGCAGCTTTTTCTTCCCATTAGTTTAACCTCCCTGGAATGTGGGATCCCCTCAGTCTGAGAGGCAGTACTTCCTCATATATAACACACACACACATACACACACCACGAATCACTCACACTCACACACACTCACACACAACACATCACACACACTCACAATGGACTGTGTTATGGGCTAGAAGTGTTAAAAAGACAGGGAGAGAGAAGGAGACTAGGAGAAAGGAGAGGAGAAGAGAGGAGAGGAGAGGAGAGGAGAGGAGAGGAGAGGAGAGGAGAGGAGAGGAGAGGAGAGGAGAGGAGAGGAGAGGAGAGGAGAGGAGAGGAGAGGAGAGGAGAGGAGAGGAGAGGAGAGGAGAGGAGAGGAGAGGAGAGGAGGACATGGCCTGGCAACAGAACTATGAGTTGTAGACACCTCTAGTGTGAAAACTGACAAACTACAAACTGCCTTAGAGTTGACTGTTTCACAGACCATACTGGAGGAATAACATGGTAAAATTGAGAGTATATGTTGTGTTTTTTAACGCCTTTCACTAATACACATTCCTCCCATCTGTGGACCCTGTTATATGTTTGGTCAGACAGGTATAGAGTATATGTAGAGGAACAGAGACAATAACATAGGTCATATCATAGGTCACAGAGACAATAACATAGGTCATATCATAGGTCACAGAGACAATAACATAGGTCATATCATAGGTCACAGAGACAATAACATAGGTCATGTGATGTCCATAGCCTCTTCGTCGTAAAACTCCCTGATCTTCTCAAGAAGGTCAGTTTGTCTAGCTGTGTCCAGTCCAGGTGGTGCTTGTACAGGCAGACCATCTATGGGAGGAAGGATGTCAGCGTTCTGCAGCAGCTGAAACCTGGTCCTGGGCGACAACAACACCAGGCTCCAGAGCACTGAAACTGTAAAACAGGAAATAGCTAAATAATTTTTTAGAAGACATTACAACCTTGCAGAACATCAATTCACCTCCCAAGTTTAGATAAGAATAAGAACTTCATACAATGCAATGACACCTGAAGTGCTGGCACTGCTTGATCTGTGACATTTTCCATATTCAACAGGTGTTGTGCGTTCGTAAATTC